>PGFX01004049.1:0-10068 GCA_003612995.1 Prototheca bovis | reverse complement strand
CCGCTCGCCCCCGCCCGCCCCGTCCGCTCTCCTCCTGGCCTCCCCACCCCACCCCCGTCCCGCTTGCGCGCCCGCGCGCTGCATGCGCGCTCGCGCCCCCCGCGAGGCGCCCTTGCTGCGCGCTGTCCACCCGTGGCGTTCGCGAGACGCGCCGTCGTGCTGCGTGGATTTCTTTCGCGACGCACGCCGCGTGCGAGTCGCGCCGCAACAGCCAACTCGAGGCCCAGCCCCAGCGCGCCGCTCCAGCGCTCGGAGCGCCATGGCCCGCGCGCGCGCGGCCGAGCCGCCGGCGGCGGCCGAGCTGCTAGCGCGCCTCAAGGAGTCGCCGACGCGCCACGCCAACGACGCACTCAAGCTCCTGGCGATGCTCAAGAAGGGAGGGCTCGACGACGAGGTGCGAGCAAAGGGCAGGAGAGAGAGAGAGCGGGGGTGGGGGGTGGAGAAGGAAGCGGAGGAAGGCGAGAGAGCGGGGGTGGGAGGGAACGCGGAATGCGGAGGCGGAGAGCATGATGCGGGGCGGGGAGAGACCGGAGGGGAGGCGGAGGAAGCGGGGCGGACGGGCGGGCGCTGGCCTAAACGTACCCAACGCCCGTCCGGATCGCAGCCAGATGTGCATCGTCGAAGATTTCTTGGCGACGCCGTCCTGGGCGGTCACCAGCCACGCTCTCGGCGCCCCCCGTCTCCCTTTTCGCCCTCGCTCTCCCGCTTCCCCGCCGCCTCAACCCGCCCTCCCTCCGCCCCCTCTCTCCTCGCAGACTCGCTGCTCGGTGTTTCTGGGTCTCTCCACCTTTTTCGGCGAGCTGTACCTCTCCGGCGCGCTGCTGCGCCCGGGGGCGCCCTCGCCGCGCGAGGCCGCCTCGGCGGGCCGCGGCGCCGCCTCGGCCGCCTTTGCGGCGTGGGCCAAGGACGCCCGCGCGGCGTTCGAGCGCGTCTGCGTGGCGGAGCTCTGGAACGACGCAGGCGCGGACGCGGGCGCCGAGCCGGACGGCGCCGCGCTCCCCTCGGCGCTCGAGTCGCCCCCCTTGGCGGCGCACGCGGCCCTGCTGCTGCTGGCGCGCACCGCCGGCGCCGGGTCACCCGAGGCCGCGCCCGTGGAGGCCGCGCTCTCGGCCTCGCTGCGCTGTGCCTCGGCGCCGCCGGCCCTGCTGCGCGCGCTCTGCGCGCGCGACGCCAAGACGCCCGACCTGCGCTACGCGCTGCTGCGGGCCCTCGCCGCCGCCTGCCAGCGCGTCGCCGAGGCGCAGCGGCGGCGCGCGGACGGCGAGGAGGGGGGCGAGGGCGACGGAGAGGGCGAGGCCGCGGCCGAGGACGCCTCGCTCGAGCGATTCGCGACGCGCGGCGACCCGCGCCGCGGCGTCAAGCGCAAGGCGGCGTCGGCGGAGGCCGCGCCGTTTGCGCTGCCGCCCTCGCTGCGCCCGCCCGCGGGCTCGCGCCTGTGCTCGGACGCGGACTTTGCGTGCAACGCCTTTGACGCGCTTCGTGCGCTGTCCGTGGCCGCGCTGGCGCCGGGCGCCGACCGGCAGGCGGCGCAGCAGGCGGCCAAGCTGACCGAGGCCGCGGGCGCGGTCGGCGCGGCCGGGGCACCCGCCAAGGCGCGGTGGGCCGACCCCGCGGCGTCGCGGCGCGCGCTGGGCGAGGCGTGGCTGGCGTTCCTGCACCTGCGTCTGCCATCGACGCTGCTCGAGCCCGTGTTGACGGCGCTCCCCGAGCTGGGCATCCCCGCCATCAACGAGCCGCTTCGCCTGGCCGACCTGCTGACGGCGCGCCTCGACGGCGGCGGCCTGCCCGCCGCGCTGGCGCTGCACGCCATCTTCCTGCTCGTCACCCGGCACGGCCTCGAGTACCCGCGCTTCTACGAGCGGCTCTACACGCTCCTGGATGCGCGCACGGTTCGCTTCCGGCACCGCGCGCGGCTGCTCTCGCTGACCGACGCCTTTCTGGCCTCGCCCATGGTGCCGGCCGCCACGGCCGCGGCCTTTGCCAAGCGCTTTGCGCGCCTCGCGCTGCAGGCCGAGCCGCCCGTCGCCGCCGTCTGCGTGGCCTTTGTGCACAACCTCGTGCGGAGGCATCCGGCGCTCGAGCAGCTGCTCCACAGGGAGGGGGGCGTCGACGGGGACGCCGCCGCGGCCCCCTCCGACGCGGCCGAGGGCCCGTCCGCCGCCGCGCTCCCGGCCGTGTACTCTGGCGTGGACCCGTACGACCCGGGCGAAAGGGACCCGATGCGCTCCCGCGCGCTCGAGTCGTCGCTCTGGGAGGTGGCCGTGCTGCGCCGCCACGACTGCCCGGCCGTCGCGCTCGCCGCAGAGTCGCTCGACGAAGACCTCACGGACCGCAGGAAGACCGCAGAGGTCGACGTCGGCGCGCTCGTCGCCATCTCCACCGCCGCCATGGTCGACAGGGAACTCGCCAGGAAGATCAAGCAGGCGCCCCTGCGCTTCCACAGAGACCCGCCCGAGAGCCTCCTCGGAAGCGCCCCAGCCGTCGACTTTGCGGGCTGGCAAGACGCGTGAGCGCCGAGGGCGAGGGGGAAGCGGCAAGGGAGGAGAGGGAGGCGGGACGCGGAGCGGAGCGCAGGCCCCACGCGGACCGCCGAGACGTCGCCGCGAGCGAGGTGAACGGCGAGCCGCGAAGCGACGTTCGCGCAGCTCGCCCAGAGCCGCCCAGAGCCGCCCAGAGCCGCCGCCGGAAGAGGGGAGCGCCGCGCCCCCTCGCCGCCCGTAGCCGACCGTCCGCACCACCGCCCTCTCGCCATCCTCTCCCCCTCTCCCCCCCCTCCGCGCCCCGCCCCCTCCCTCCTCTCCGCGATTTTCCTGCTCCGCCAAACCTCCCCCATCTCGACTTTGCGCTCTTCCGCGAGCGTCGCGCCCGCCCCAGTCCAGACCCGCCCCGACGACGCCCGCGGAAATTCATTTCGTAGTTGTGTAACGGATCGTTCCGCCCTCTCCCCCGTCCTCCGCCCCCCGCCGCTCTCCGCTCCTCCCGCCGCTCGCGACGCCAACGCCGCCGGCCCGAGCACGCCGTCCCGCGGCACCCGCCCGCGCCGTCCGAGGCTGCGCGGCCCGGCCCATCCCGACCGCGCCGCGCCGCCTCGCGCGGCAACGCGCGGGCGAGGGCAAACGTCCTGGGGCTCGCCGCGCCCCGGCGCCGCGCGCGAGATCCGCCGCGCCGCCGGCCATCCTCTCCCTTCCCCCTCTTTTCCCCCGCGCGGCCGGCTCCACTGGGACCGGCCAACTGCGGCCCGGCGTCGCCGGACCCGCGAGCGCCGCGGCGCGCAGGCCGTCTCGATGCCATCCAGACGCGAAATGCGGTCCCGCGCCGGTCTTGGGCGCGATTCGCGTCATCGCGCGCCGCTTAGCAGAGGCCTCCAAACCCGCGGCCGGTGCCGCGGGCGCGCGCGAACGCGCGCGGCGACGAGCCCTCTCGAGGGCCTGCCCGCGGCGGCGTCCCTCGCGGACCGCGCGCAAGCCGCGAATGGGCGCGCACGCGGCCGAATTCGCAGCACAAACCGGCGACGCCGAGGGGCGGCGCGTTGCGGCGCGCGAGTCGCGTCCGTCCCGCAAGGCCACGCGGCGCGGCGCGCGCGGCCGCGAAGCTCGGCGCCTCCCGTGCCCGCGACGCGGCGGCGAGGGGAGATCCCGCCGCGGACGCCGTCCGTGCGCGCATGCGGCGCCGACGTCCACCGATCTGGCCGCGAGAAGGGGTCTCGCGGGCCCGCGCGCGCGCGCAAGGCCCAGGGCGGAAGGGCCACATCCCACGCCGGCGGCACGCCCGCGGGGCCAGTCGCGGGCGACCGGCGGCGTCGCGGGCGAGCGTGGCCCGAAGGGGCCGTGCCGGGAGAGCCGGCGCGACGAACGTCCAATTCTGGCGTCGGGGAGGGCGTGCGGGTCGCAACGCCTCCCCGCGGAGCGCGCCGCGGGGGGGATCTCCCTCGATCCCGCCGTCCCCGCCCTTGGGCCCCTTCCCTCCGCTCCGCCCAGCGCGAGGCGGCCGTCATCCGCTCGCACGCGCCCTCGCGCGCAGGGCGGGCAGGCGGCGCCCGCCCTCGCCAACCGCGTTCGGGGCCCGCGCAGGTCACGCGCGACGCGCATCTCTGCCCGGGCGGCTTTTTGCTCGCGGGCGGACCGCTCTCCGCGAATTCGTCATGGGACAGTCGGTGTCGACCGCCTGGCATGGTCGCAACATCAACGAGGCGCTTCGCCTCGCCGAGGAAGGCCCGGCCGAGGCGCTCGTCGAGGTGCGGAGACGGCAAGCGGCGGCAAGCGGAGAGGGTGGGGGGGTCGGAGAGGGAGTGGAGACGGGACGGCGCGCGCGGTCGTTGCGTCGCGCGCCGTCGCGCGTTCGACGCCTCGCGCGACATCTCCGTGCGCGGACGTCTTCGCTTGGTTCCGCGCGATGGGTCGGCGCAACGACGGGGGGGGGGAGGGGGTGGAGGGGGCCGGCTGCCGCTGCCGCTCGCGCGAGGGCGAGGCGCGGCGAGGGGCGCGTGTGGCCGAGGGGGGTTTGTAGAGGGGATGCGGAGGGCAGGGGCGCGCGGGGTGACCAATGCCGGGCGGGTGTGGCCGGGCGCCCTCGCGCAAGGAGGCCAGCTCCGGTCGCGCCCGGGTTTGCCGGCGGGGGGCTGGCCGCGAAGGTGATCGCACCGGCGCTCTGGCGTCGCGCGCGGGAGGTGCGGCGCCCCGGCCAGATCGGGCGAGGGCGGACGCGTCGTGGGCGCGAACGTTTGGCGATGGAGGTGGCGGAGGTGGCGTGGGGTCCGGCGGACGTGGGTTTGGCGGCGTGGACTTGCTGGCCCGCGGGCCTCCGCCGCGCCCCCCCTCCCCGCAGTTCCCGTACCCCCGGTCGCATCATCGCTCGATGCGCCCCGATCTCGTCCCCCCCCCCTCCCCCCTCTCTCACCTCCGCTCTCCTCCTCCCTCCTCCCCCTCAGGTGCTCTCGGCCGACCCCGCGGTGGTGATGGCGCAGGGCGGGTCGTCGTGGCTGACGCCCGTGCACGCGGCCGCCCGCGGCGGTCGTCGCGACTGTCTCGAGGCGGTCTGCGCGGCCGCAGACGTGCTGTGCGCGTCGTGCACGAGCGCCAAGGCTCGGCAGCGCATGCGCCAGCAGGCGATGAACGTGCGCAGCGCCTCTGGCGCGACGCCGCTGATGCTGACGACGCTCAAGGACAACGCCGAGTGCGCCGCGCTGCTGCTGGCGGCGGGAGCCGACCCGACGCTGGCGGACGGGCGCGGGCGGACGGTGCTGCACTTTTGCGCGATGCACGACGCCGTCGACGTCGCGCGCATGCTGCTGAGCGACCAGGCGACCGTGCGGCAGCGCGAGGATGGCGCGGTGACGCTCGCGCCCGTCGACCGCGACGGCGCCACGGACATCGTGGGCCGCGCGCCCTCCACGCCGCCCGCGTTCTACGGCGACGAGGACGAGGACGAGGAAGACGACCACCACGGCGACCATGGAAGCTCGTCCGGAGACGAGGGAGACGACCGCGAGGCGGGCGCCGAAGGAGGCCTCGAGGAGCGGCTCGGAGGCGTCTCGTCCGGCCCCGCCGCCTCCCCGCAGCTGTCGCCGCCCTCGTCCGCCGAGGTGGCGCTCTCCCCGCCGCCCGTCTCGCCGCTCTCGTCGCTGCCGAGCGCCTTCTCCGGCCAGCTCTCCGACGCGGAGCGCGCCGCCGCCTCGCCCGCCGCCTCCACGCCGCCCTCGCTGCGCGGCGCCGGCCCCCTCGCCGGCGCGCCGCTCCCGCCCCCGGCCGCCGCGCTCCCGCCGCTCTCCCCGGCGCAGCAGCCGGCGCTGCAGCCGCCCTCGAGCCCGCTCGCGTCCTCGCGCTCGGGCTCGTCGGGCGCGTCGCTGCTGCGGGCGTCCAACACGTCGGGCATCTCGCGCGGCTCGACCTCGTCCGCCTCCACGCCGCGCGGCGCCCGCCCGCCGCTCGCGCCCTCGCTCTCCGAGCCGTCTCTCCGCGGCGCGGGAGACGAGTCGCACGACGAGGAGGGGGCGTCGGCGCGCCGCGCCGCCGGCGCCGGCGCGCTCTCGCGCCGCGCCTCCTTCTCCACCTCGCCCCAGGGCGCGCAGCGGGCGCCGCTGCCCCGCAGCTCGTCGTCCTCGTCGCTGCGGCGCTCGGGCGCCTCGCCGCGCGCGGGCTCCTCGCCGCGCCTGCCAGAGCGCATCCGCGGGGTGCTTCGGTCGTCGTCCTCGGGCGCGCTCAACATCTTCCGCTCGGGGTCCTCGGCCTCGCGAGCGAGGGCCGGCGGGTCCCCGCGGACGCCGCCCTCGTCGGCGCCGGCTCAGGCCCCCGCGCCGATGCGCCAGACGGGCTTCACGAGCCCCATGGGACCCATGGGTGGCGCCCCGGAGCGCGACGAGGCGCAGCTGACGCGGCGGCTGGGCTCGGCGTCTGGCCGCGAGCCCCCGCTCCGGACGTCGCAGAGCGCCGACGTCTCGGGCGTCGCCGGCCGGCGGTCCGGGCCGTCGCTGGCCCCGTCGCGGTCGTCCAACTCGCTGGCGGACGTCTCGCGCGCCTTTCTGTCTTTCCCCGCGCGCCCGCCGACGGTCTCGGGCGCGTTGGCGGCGCTGGCGCCGTCGTCCATCTCGTCCCGCGCCGACGACCCCTCGCGCAGCGCGGTGCGCATGTCTGCACGCGGCAGGCGGCGCGCGCCGCGCTCGCTGGCGCCGCCGATGCCGCTGCGCGATCTGCTGGTGCGCACCATTCTGAGCACCGGCCGGTTCGTCGACGCGCGCAGCACCAACGGCCGCACGGCGCTGCACGAGGCCGTCTCGCGCGGTGCCCGCGGCGCCGTGGCCGCGCTGCTGGCCGCGGACGCCAACCCCGTCGCGCGCACCGGCGGCCGCGGCGGCACGCACTGGGCGCCGTACACGACGCCGCTGCACGTGGCCGTGCGCGCCGGCGACGACGCCATCACGCGCGCGCTGCTGCGCGCCGCGCTCTCGCGCGCCACGGGCCGCGACCCGCGCGCGGTGCGCGACGGCAACGGCGACCGCGCCGTCGACGTCGGCCGCGCCATGGACCCGCGCCCGCCGCGGGAGCTGCTGCGCATGCTCAGCCCGCGCACGCCCGCGGCGGCCGTGCTGGCCTGGGCCGTCGACGGCGACGCCGCCTCGCTCGACGTCGGCCCGCCGCCGCTCGCGGGCATCGCCGCAAAGGCCCTCGCCGCCAAGCTCCGGGCCGACATCGTCGCCGTCGACGTTGCCCTCGACATCGGAAGCGCGCGCGAGGAGGCCGCCAAGGCCGAGGCGGCGGCGGAGGGAGCGGCGGCGGGTGGCGATGGAGGCGCGGCCGAAGCCCTCGGCGGCGGCGGCGGCGCGGCCGGAACTTCCGTCTCCGTCCCTTCCGGCGTCGCGACCGCGGCCCCCGCGCGGCCGACGGCTTCCGTCTCCCCCCCCGGGGCCCCGTCGACGCCACCCCCTGGCACGCGCGCCTCGTCGCGGCCCCCATCGCAGCCGCACTCGCGGTCACACTCACGGACGCTCTTCTCGCCGTCGCACTCCCGCTCGTCCTCCAACGTGCCCCCGCGCGGCGCGGGCCTGCTGCGCCCCTCGCTGCGCGCCGAGGACCGGCCCGGCGAGGCGCTCGATCCGCTGCCCGCGCTGCTGAACGCGCTGCCCGCCCGGCTGCGCAGCGAAGCCGCCGTCGAGCGCGTCTCCGGGACCGTCCAGCGTCTCTCCGAGGCGCGCGCGGCCACGGTCGAGCGCCTCTCCGGTGCCCGGGCGCGCGGCTCGGAGACGCCGGCCGGCGCCGGCGCCCCCGCGGCCGCCGCGGGACCGCTCCCCACCGCCGCGCTCATGCTGCGTCTCTCCGAGGCGGTGCGCGGCGCGGACGGGTTTGGCGCGGAGCCGGCGGCGGAGGGCTCCGGCGAGGGCCCGGGCGGCGTTCTCGCCGCCGCGCTCACCCCCGAGCCCCGGCGCCCGTCGGCCGCCGCGCTGGCGCCGGCCTCGCGCGTGCCGTCCGCGTGCCGTCCGGCATCTCGCCGCGGGTCGCTGGTGGTGGCCTCGCGCGCGGTCTCGGGCGTCTCGTCGGAGCTGGACCTGGACGCTTGCTGCCCGATCTGCTTTGACAGCGAGGCCACGCACGCCGTCGCGGTCTGCGGGCACGCCCACTGCGGCGCCTGCTCGCTGCGCCTCGTGGACGCCGCAAAGCGCATGACCCCGCCGCCCTGCCCCATCTGCCGCAGGCCCATCGACGGCTTTGTGCCCTCGGCCGTCGCGCTCGCGCGCAGGCGGCGCGGCGCGGGGCTCTTCCGGCCGTCGGCGATCGACGCCGCGCCCGGCGCCGCCCCGACGGCCAAGGGCGAGGGCGCTGGGATGCAGAGGCCCTCCGTGGACGTCCTCGCAGCCCGCGGCCCGGAGGCGGCGCTCGCGGCCTAGGCGGCGAAAGGCGGGACGGGCGAGGGGGACTCTGCGGGCTACGGAGCGACGCCGGACCGGCCGCCGCCGGGCGGCGTCGGGGGATGCGATGGAACGTGCGAGGGACTCTCGTCTCTGCCCCCGCAAATCCGTCCTTCTCGGTGGCTCCACGCGGCCTCCCTCCCTTGCGGCCGCCTCACGCTCCCGCGCCAAGGCGCATCCCGCGCCTCCGCTGCACTCGTATTTATTCGCACGGGCCGAGCTCTCCGACGCCTCCGGGCGGGCGCATGCCCGCTCGGTCTCCGCGCCGCGGCGGCGTCTCTGCGTCTCGGCCCGTTCCCGCGCTTTCGCGCCCCTGCCGAGCTGTCACCGGGCCCGACGGCCCGCCCGGTGGGTGCACGCCGCCAGGCCTCGGTCTCCCTGGCCGCCCCCGCCCCTCTCCCCGCCACGCGACTCTTCTCCGACCTCTGATTTGCCGTCGCTCGGTCGCGCCGCGCCACACCACATCGCTCCGTCCTCGCCCTCCCCTTGCATCCGGCGGACGCTCGGGTTTGCCTCCTCGCTCCGTTTCGTCTCCGCCTCCCGCGTCGCTTTCCGTCCCTTGCCGCCGACGCTGCGGTCCCAACGCCCTCCGTTTTCTATTTCTTTTGCACCGGCCCGCCTCCCCATGCCTCGTCGCGCGCCCGCGCCGCCCAGCCTCACCGCACGTGCCGTTTCTCCTTTGCCCCTCCCCCTCTCCCACCGCACGTGCCGTTTCCCCTTTGCCCTTCCCCCTCCCGCACGGCCTCCCTTCCCCCTGGTGGCTGCGGGCGCGCGCGCCGCGGGCCGTTGCAGCCGTCGCTTGCGGCCCTTTTCCTCTTCGTTCCTGCTCTGTCGTGTCGGTGCTTTGCGCTGCGTATCTCGTCCCTGTTCCCCTCCTTTCCCTTCCGTCGCCCTTTGCCCTCGCCTCCTCCGACCGGGGCGGGCTGCCGCCGGCCCGTCTCGCATCGTCCTCGACTGCACACGCTGCGCGTTTCTCTGTTCCTCCGGTCGCTCGGCGCTTCTTTTCGTGCGGCGCCCGCTCTTCGCGGCGCCCGCTCCGGTTTCACGCGACACTCGAGAGGCGGCCGCCGAGGCGGCCGCCAGTTTGCCCCCCTTTTTTTCTCTTCTCCCTTTTCTTCTCTCCAGCCACCGTCCCTTTTCTCCTTTTCTCTTTCCCACTCTTTCTTGTTTCCTTTGCCTTTCCACCCTCTGCGCTCGCTCGAGCCATCCCTTCCTCTCCCTCCCGCCCTCTCTTGCTCTCTCTTCTTTTTCTTCTTCTGTTCCTCTGCGGGCCCACGCGAACGGAAGTGCATTCTGCCCTCTCACCGACACACCCGTTGGGGGCGTTTTTTTTTTCCCTTGCCCCCCCCCCCACACACACACACACTCCCGTTGGCCTCTCGTCCTCCTCGCCTCGACTTTGCCACCCGCACTCCGAGCCGCGCGCTCTCCTTGCCTTGCCTTGTTCTTCACCGCCCGCCAGCACTCCCGTCCCTGCCCCGCCTGGGGTGCCTCGCGTCGAGCGTCCCGCCTCGCCCGCCCCCCCCTCTGTTGCGCTCTCACCGAGGTCAACCCCCTCACCTGTCCAGTCTTTTGTGTTCGCCCACCTGCCGCGCGCACGCGCGTTCCCCCCCCCCCCCCCCCCCCCCCCCCCCCCCCCCCCCCCCCCCCCCCCCCCCCCCCCCCTCCCC
>PGFX01004048.1:0-10070 GCA_003612995.1 Prototheca bovis | reverse complement strand
GCGCCTGGGGGGGGCGCCGGGCGCGCCCTGCTCCGCCGCGGGGCGCGCGCGCGCGCGCCCTCTGGAGCGCGCGCGGAGGGAGGAGAGCCCCCGAGGGGAGTGCTCCCGAGAGGAGAGCTCGGGGGCGCCCGGCTCGGAACGAGGCAGATCGAAGGCGGGGGAGGGTGAGAGACGGGAAGGAGGAACGGGAGGGGGAGACGGCAGGTCGGCGTGGCGGGCTTGCGCCTGAAATGCGAGCGGTCGGGGCGAGCGTTCGGAGGCATCGGCGCGGTGGCCTTTGGCCTGCTCTGATGGATCTCCCTGTGCTTCTCCCCGCCCCTGCCCCGGCTTTCCACCTCTTTCGCTTTCGTGCGGCCGCCGTCGTTTCGCCCCCCCCGATGCCGTCGATTCTTTCGGCGAAAATTTGCGACCCTTGCGCGAAACGCATCAGTGCCTGTCAGACGCTCCCCTGCGATCGTCGGCAGAGGCTCGCAGGCCTCAGAAGGTGGTCGCCTGTGCTTGCCGCCCGTGCCACCCTTCGCTCTCCCGCCCCCGGCTAGCCGGCCTCGCGGCGATGCGCCGCCGGCGGCGCTCGTCCGAGGACCGCTGCGGATTGGTGCCGTGCTCCGTGCGCGGCGGCGGACCCACCCGGGTTGACGGCAAAACCTCCACGCGCCGGAATCCTCTCCCCGCCTCCGCTTCTCCCCGCCTTCCCCTCCCCTCCCCTCCCGCCCCCCCTTGCCGGCTTCGGGGGGTCGGCGGCCGTCAGCCGATGCGGGGCGACGCCGGCGGAGTCTCTCCGCGCGCTCGGTTCGGTTGACGACATTGCATGCGCGTCGGCGATCTCACTGCGGTCTCAACGCCGGCCCTCCGACCACGGTGCGGCGTGGCGGTTCGGCGGGGTGGAGGGGGGGGTGGGGGGGCTCACGGTACCGCCGGTGCCACCCGCGAGCGCGCACGTCCGCCCGCGACGTGCTGCGACGCGCATCTGCGACACGCCGAAACGCACAACACCGCACGGATGATCTCCCGCACGCGCCGGCGCTCGCATGCGTCGACAAACAATTGTGCGTGCCGGGCGCGCGCGACGCCCGCGGGCGCGCGCGGCAGCCGCGCCGGCGCTCGAGATCGGGGGGCGCGCACGCGGAGCTCGGCGCGGTGCCGATCGATCGGTTTTGGAGAGCTGTCGAGCGCGGTCGACGACGCGTTCGCGAGACGAGGTTTCGCATCGGTGGCGTCCGCGCTCCCGCCCAGCGTCGCGAGCCTTGCCGCGGCCCCGCCAACTCGGCAGCGACGCGGCAGCTTCCGGCCAGCGTGCCGTCGCGTTTGCTCTAAAGCGCGCGCGTCGCACCCCAGAGCCGCACCACTTTCGCCGGATTTTCCGCTCCACCGACCCACAAGCATCTCCAGCACCCCGTTCGCGATGGCAGACCGCTCCTACTCCGACGTTGCCAAGTCGACCCCGCCCAAGGCGAGCCGCGGTCCGGGCAAGGACGGCATCACGCGCGAGGACCTGAAGAAGTTTGCCGCGGCCGCGGCTCCCTGGGTCATCGGCGCCGCCGTCGTCTTCGTCGCCGTGCTGATCGTCCGCAAGTCGACCGAGAAGCCCGAGGTGCGCAAGCCCGCCGCCCCGGCGAAGACGCGGACCGGGCACCTGCGCAGGCGCCGGCGCGAAGCCGGAGCGGACGCGTCGAGGCCGGACGGCGAGGGGCCGGGCAGACGGCGAGGGGCGCGGACGGCGAGGGGCCGGGCAGACGGCGAGGGGCGCGGACGGCGAGGGGCCGGGCAGACGGCCCGGGGCGCGGACGGCGAGGGGCGCGGACGGCGAGGGGCCGGGCAGACGGCCCGGGACGTGCTCGCACGGACGCAGTCGGGGGGACACCGTGCTGGGCGCCGCTCTGGGCGCGAGGCGCCGCCCCCGCGCGCCACGGGTCGCTGCTCGCCGATCTCTGCCTCACCCCGGCCTCTCTCCCCACCTCTCCCCATCCCTTCCCGCAGCCGTCGCACTTTGGCGCGGCCCGCGACGACCTGCACCACGCCAAGGTGCACGCGAAAAAGTCGTGGTTCAGCTTTGGTGACGCCGCCGGCGAGGCCACGCGCGGCGCCGGCGAGGCCGCCCAGCACCAGGCCACCCGCGCGCAGGACGCCGCACAGGCCGGCTATGAGCAGGCACGCGACACCGCGGCCAACGCCTACGACTCTGCTCGCGACGCCGCGGCCAACGCCTACTCGTCCGCCCGCGACGCCGCCAGCACGGCCGGCGTCCGCGTGCAGGACGCCTACGGCTCGTCGGTCGAGACAATCGGTGACAAGGTTCGCAGCGCCGGCGAGCGCATCGAGTCGCACGGCTCGGACGTGCGCCCCGTCGAGCAGAAGGCTGGCTGGAAGCCCTGGTGAGCGCGTGCGAGGCCGAGCGAGGCTCGTTCGTCGCTCTCGAGCGCTTAGAAGAGGAGATTACGCACCCACGCGCCGACAGCTCCCCCCGCTCCGCTCTTTGCGCGCCGCAAAGGCCTTTTAGCACGCCGACCGAGCCGTTCGCGCCCACGAGCATCTAGCGCTGCAAAGCCCTTTTTCCCTTTCCACATTTTTGCCGCTCGTGCCCCTCCGCCCTTCCTTTTCCCTGTAAAGCCCTGGCAGCATGCGCGATTGAGCGGGAGGCGGGGGGGATCGCCCCGTTTGGAACCTCCCCCTCTTGAGCGACACCGCGAAGCGCCGCTGTTAACCGCCTCGCAGCGGCGAGGATGGCGAAAGAGAGAGAGAGACGACCGCGCAGCACGGTCGCTTTCGTCTGCTGCAGCGAGGCGCTGTGCGGGGGAGGAACGCACGTGGCGGTGGGAGTTGTGTATGACGAGGGGGGCGATTTGGCACGGAAGAGAGGAAGGAGAGAGGAAGGAGAAGCTCGAGGGAGCGGCGGGAGGCGAGAAGGGGTGGTGCAGGGCGGCAAGGCAGGGCGCCGGGGCGCCGGAGCGCGGTGGCGCGCGGGAGGGGGAAAGCGCGGGCAGGGGGGGTCGCGTTGAGGCGCAAAGCCACCGACCGCTGAGGGGATCTGCGACGGTGGCGGAGGACGAGGGCGATGAAGAGCGAGGAAGGCGGCAGGAGGGGAGTGCGAGAAGAGGTCGGTCGAGGCTTGGACAATGAGCGGGACTAGCCGCGCACGAAGAGAGCGGGGGGGGGGGAGGGGGAGGGGTGGCAAGCGTGCAGGCACGCCGACGACTCGCCCCTGGCCGCTGGCCCGTCAGCGGCTCCCTGCTGAGAAGGAAACGCCGGAAGCGAGCGAGGCGCGGCGCGGGTGAACGGGAGAGACGTGGGGTGGGGACGGCGCAGAGGTCGGACGGCACGAACAGAGGGAGGGGCAGCGAGAAGGGGGAGCGGGGGGAAGGAACGGAAGGGAACTCTGCGGCTGGCCGTTGCGAACGGGCGCTCGGATTGGGCAACGAGCGGAGAGGCGGGGACGGGAGCAAGACCCGTCCGCACGCTCCTCGGGCGCGAGGGCTGCACGGACACGTCGAACCCCCTCTATGAAGAAGCAAGACGCGGAGAAGAGTGCAAGACAAGGAAAGACACGTTTGTGGGCTGGGACCACGCGACCAAAAAGCTCGCAGAACGCCGCGGCGTGGGAACTCTGTAAGCAATGTTGCGACCCCACCCGAGCGACAAGGGTTTGCTGGCCGCGGACGGCGGATGCAGCGTGCTGGAAAGGCGCAGAGCAGGAGGGCGGCTCGACGGAAGGCGACGAGGCGGCGCAGGGGCCGAAGGGCGCGTGCGGCGAGACAAGGCGCGGGCGGAAGGGCGTGTGCGGCGAGGCGTAGCAAAAGCGGGAGAATGTGTGTGGCGAGGCATAGCGGGGGTGAAAGAGCGCGTGCGGCGAGGCACGGCGAGGGCGAAGGGGAGGGTCCGGTGGGGCGCAAAGCGAGGGTGGACGGCGCACGCGGTGAGGCAAAGGCGCGGCGGAAGGACGTCTCCGAAGAGAGGTCGCTCGGCAACGCAAGCGGTGAAAGAACTTGCACGACGACGGTGCACGCGATGACAAGCGCAGACGCGATCGACGGAGCTTTTGACGAAAGAAGGAACGGAGCAGGTCGCGAAAGGGCTCTGGCAAGAACGGGGGCTGCCGGGGAAAACGGGTTTGAAGAGATTGCGGAGAATTGGGGACGGTCAAACCCTGCGCCGAGGAAAGATGCGACGTGGCGCGACCGCGCGAAACGGGGTGCGGGATCGGAGAGGAGGCGCACCCGAGAGGCGGGGCGGCGCTCGAGAAGAGGGCAGGGAGCGTCGAGCGCGCCGGGGGAGAGGAGGGAGGGACAGGTGCAAAGGTGGAAAGGGGAGGAATGGGGCGCCACGCCGCGCTGCGAGCGGATCCGGCGGCAGAAAGGGGAGGGCGACGCCGAGCCAGGCAACGCGAAAGAACGGCGCGACCGAGGCGGGGCACGGAGCGAAAGAAGCTATTGAGGAGCGGACAGAGCCGTGCGGCGCGACGGACGACGCAGGGTGGAACAAAGGCTCTGAGCGGGGGGGGGGCAAGGTGGGTTTGGACGCGCGCGCGTTAGCGCGCCGTGCGGTCGCAGGAGACGAGCGAGCCGCGCCGAAGCGGGGCGACGGGGGGCGAATCCGGCGGGCATTGGGAAGAGGCGAGGGCGCCTGGACGGGCTCTGGGCCTCAGGCGGCCGCTCGGTGCCGCGGGAAGGTGCGAGCGAAACCAAGGAACCGAAACGGAACGATCGGGGAGAGAGAAGCAAGAGGAGATGAAAAAGGGGAGAGAAGGAAAGGGCGGAAACAGGCGTGGGGCACGAAAGGATGCGGGGGACGGAGGGACGGCTGGCGGCGACGGCTGACAGGACGAGGGATGGGAGCGGGAGGTCCAGGGACGGGACATGGAGAGGAGGGAGGGGAGGTGAGAGAGGAGAGAGAGGCAGAGAAGAGAGAGACACCGCGACGAGCGCGGCAAGGTTGTGGCGCGGAAAGGGCGCTGGTGAGGCACCAGAGGAGGAAGAAAGGAGAGACGGGCAGAGGCATCGGCGCGGATTGGCGCGATGGAGAAAAAGGGGGGCCAGGGGCGGATATGGGGGCGGGGGCGGAGGAGGCGACGGGGGTGAACGGTGGAGGAGGGGGGAGGAGAGGGGGGGGGAGGGGGGAGAGGCGGAACGGGACGGTGGCGGCGGCCGGAGGAGGGGGGGTGGGGGGGGAGAGGTGGAACGGGACGGTGGCGGCGGCCGGGGGGGGAGACGGAAACAGGGCGGCAGCGGCGACCGAAGAAAGGAGAAACGGGATGGCATCGATGGCGAGGAAAATGGAGGAACAGGACGGCGGTGGCAGGGGCGCAATGGGGATGAATGGCTCGACGGCAGGCGGTGCCTCGAGGGGGGTGGTGGAAGAGACGGCGACAAAGAAGCAAGATGCGGCACGAAGAGAGAGCGTTTCTCGTCCACAAAGGGGGGTGGACGCTGTTGTGGAGACGGTGGAGACGCTGTTTGGTGCAAGGCTCGGCTCGGCTGGTGAGCCAAAGGGGGGGGGGGGGGGGGGGGGGGGGCTCCACGCGAGACGGGCGGAAGGCGCGGCGCGAGGGGATCGCGCCAGCGCCTGGGCGGCGAGATCGGATGAGGGCGGGTCAAAAGAGGAGCGCGCCGCCCGGCGGCGCGACGCGACGCGACGAGACCGCTGCGACGCGGCCCACGCCTCACGCCGTGGGGGCGGCGGCTCTCGGACTCTCAGGACGACCCCATCGGACGGCGAAGAGGGGCGAGGGACCTCGCCGGCGGGGGACCGAGCTTGGGGGGAAGGGAAGAGTCGCCGGGCGCCTCGACGAAGGCTGGAGGTCGGCGCGCTCGATCGAGCGCGCAGGCCCGACGAGGATTGGGAGTAGTGCGTAGAAACTCGACGAAAGAAAAAGAAAAAGGGGGGGGAGAAAGGGTTGCCCGCAACGCTTCCATCTCGAGCGAAAAAAGGGGACCGCTCGGCGGGCGCAGACGGCCGCCGGCGGACGCAGTGCGCGGGAGAAGACGTTCGGCACCAGTGCGCGGTAGGCGCGCGCAATGAAAGATGGCAGGAAAAAAGCACAGAAAACGGCGCCGCGCGCGTTGGAGTCGGCGAGAATGGGACCGCCGCGTTGGTGGAGGGTGCCATTTGAAAACGAAAAAAAACATACACACATGGACGCCCAGACGGGAGGGAAAGAGAGAGAGAGAGAGGGAGAGGGAGAGGGAGGAAGACGAAAAAACCACGAGGAAAACGAAACGGGGCGCGATCGGAGGCGGGTTGACGAGCGGAGCGGGCAAAGGGAGGCGGATGCAGACCGGACGGTAGATTTCTAACCCCCGCGGAGCTAGGGTCTCACGCGGGCCAAGGCGAAGCGAGGCGAGCGAACGTGCCGGGCGGACGGCGCGCGGAGACCGTCGCGTCGTGAGACCGTGAAGCGGCTGAAAGCGACAGAGGGAACCGAGGAGGAAGCGCCACGTCGGCGGCGTTGACCGGCGTTGGCGTTTGCCTCTGTCGGATGAAGGAAGGGGACGAAGGAGGGACGGTCAAGGGAGACGGAGGGCTGGGCGCGGGGTGAGGGCGAGGCGATTCTAGCAGATAAACTCATCCTTGCTCGTCCGGACAGAGTCGGAAAAGGCGACTCGGCGAGGACGTTGCTTCTCGCCAGCGCGTCGACTCGAGCGTTCGTGGGCGCCGCGCGGCAGCCGTCTCGACCCCCCTCCCCCTCCCCCGGTACCGCCTGGCGCTTCGTTCCTCACTGCCTCGCCGGGCTGCGTCGGCGGGCGTCGGCGCCGCCGTTGGGCAGACGGCCGCGCAGCGCACGCATGGCCAGACAGGCGTCCTCGCGCGAGAGCATCTCGAGCGCATCGGCGACCTCCTGCATCGAGATGCGCACGCTCCACCCGAGGCCGCGCAGGACGACGGCCTGGGCCTCGATGAGCGCGCGGCGGTACATGCGCGCGAGCGCCGCGAGTCTCGCGCTGCGCTCGCGGCGCGCGCGGGAGCGCTGCGCCGCGAGCGCCTGTGCGCCGTCCGCGACCGAGGCGGCGACGCGGCCGGACGCGCGGTCCGCCGAGGCCGCGCGGGGCGGGCGGGGGAACTGCGGGTGGTGCGGCGCAAAGGTGGGCGCGTCGCCGCGGCCGCGAGACGGCCCGGACATCTGCGAGCCGCAAGGAGGGATGGCGTCCGACTCTGGAGCGCTCGAGGCGCCGATGGTCGCCGACGAGAAGCGGGACGGGACGGAGACGGAGCCGAGCTGCTCGTCTGCGAGAGAGCTGGACGTCGAGGCCGCCGCGGCCGATGCGGCGGCCGCGGCGGCCGCGCGCGCTCGAGGGTCGACGGAGGCCTCGCCGCGCACCATCGACGAAGCCTGCACGACACGCTGCCGCTTCTCCGCTGCAGGGCCAAGCGCGGTGGCGTCCTCGGGCGTCGCCGAGGGGGTGACTCGGCGAGACGTGACGACGCCCTCGTCCTCCTCGCGAGGCCTCTTCGAAAGCGGTCGAGGGTCTTGCTGCGTCTGTCGCGGTCGCTCGATGGGGAAGCGAGACGGCCGACGCTGCTGCTGCTGCTGCTGCTGCTGCTGCTGCTGCTGCCGTTGCTGCTGTTGCTGTTGCTCGGCCCTCTGCCCCGGCTGGATCCGCTCGACATGTTCGCGCATAGGGTGCTGGGGCTGGTCCTGCCGCGGCTGCTGCAGTCGGGCGTTTGAGTCCGCACGCCCGTGCTCGCGCTGTTCCTGCAGCAGACGGTCGCGGTCTGCGCGCGCCTGCTGCGCATCGGCCCGTTGCGCGGGCTTACGCGCCTGGCCGGCGACGGCCGCGCCCCGCTCGCCGGCGATCGAGTAGGCGGCCGCAAAGCCCGAGCCGCGGAGGTAGTCGTAGACGATGCCGCTGGCCGAGGAGCGTCTCGAGTCGTCGACGGCCTCGAGCACCCAGAGAATGGCCGTCAGGAGCAGGTCGACGGAGAAGACCGACGGCTGCCGGGGCCGAACGCGAGGCGCCTCGACCCCGGGCGCGACCCCGCCGCCCCCGCCCGCCCGCCGGGACGCGAGACCCCATGCCTCGTCGGCCGTCTGCGGGAGCCCCTTGGCAGCATCGATGCCGCCGACCCGCCGGAACATCGCAAAGGCGCTCACGATGGTGCGCGAAAAGCCGCTGTCCCAGTCGATCCCGGCCGCGCAGGCGGGCCAGCGGCCCTCGACGTCAAGCGTCGTCAGCGCCGCGTTGAACAGCGGCGCGCGATCCAGCGCGGCCGCGAACGCCCACACCGGGCGCCACGCGTCCAGAGGGTGCGGCGAGGCGGGACGCTCGGCGACCGAGGCCGGCGGCGTCCGCGGGCTCGGAGGCGGCGACGCCGAGCGCCGCGCCGGCGGCGGGGCGCCGGAGACGGAGGCGGTCGAGGACGCGACGGAGTAAGCGGCGGCGCCGTCGGTCGAGCCCGAAAACGCGGGCGCCGCGGCGCCGGAGCGCGCGGACGAAAGGTGACGCCTCGACCCCGCCGCCTCCGCCCGGGCCGGGCGGCCGGCCGCCGGCTTTGCGTCGGCGCGGCACGGCGAGGCCTGCGAGGTCACGGACGGCGGACGGCAGGCGTCGGAGACCGGCGAGGGCGCGCTGCAGGCGCGATCGCCGCCGCCGGCGGCGGGCGCGACGCCGGCGGCGCGGGCGGCGCCGCCGAGCTGGGCGCATTGCCCGCACCCGGCCCCCGCCAGCTCACCAGCCGCCCCCGGGTCCGTCCGGGAGGGCCCGTCGCCCCCCGCGCGGAGGCTGCAGCCCCCGGCCCGGGCGCCGGACCGAGGCCCTCGGGCCATCGCCGCCCCGGCGAGGGCTGGCCTAGGCTCCCGCGACGCGGGTGCGGCGCGGGCCGCGCCTCCGGCATCGTTCTCGCGATCTTGTCGCACCAAAGACGAGTCGAAGCCGTCGCGAAGATGCTCGAGACGATCCACGCGGGGCACCGGCGACGCGCGGCCGGTGGGCGCCGCGTAGGCACGTCCACGTGGCCAGGGTCCGGCCGCGGGGGGCGGGAGGCCGCCGCCGGCGCTGCCCGCCCCCGTAGGGGGGCACCGCGACGTCTCCGCCGCGGCGGGGCGGGAGGCGGGGGCCGGGGGGAGCGTATCGATCGGGAGCCAATCGCTCGAGACCGCCGCGCGCGAGCGATTGCTCGGGTTTGCCGCCATACACCAAAGCGTCCCAGCCGGGCCGTAGACAGGCCGCACTGGGGCCGCGGCGACGGCGTGCGGGGGATATAAGGGGGGGGAGGGGGGGAGAGGGAGGGGCGGAGAGGGCGGAGGGGAGGGAGAGGGAGGGAGGAGGGAGCGAAGACGGGCGCGGATGTGTCGCGACAGAGCGCGGAAACCGTCGCGGCTCGTCGCGCCGGCGCGCGAGCCCCGTTTTCGACGCCTGGACTGAGCACGGGGCTCGGATCGCCCCGCGGGTTTGGGGCGGTCCGCCGCTGGCGCGCACAGCTGCGCGCGCCACGCGCGGGAAAGGCCGGCGGGCCTTTGGCGCCGCGCGCGCTGTTCCAAACGTGCCGTCAACCTAGGTTTGCCCTCGTCACGCGGAACTTCCATACGCTCGACCAAGGGCCGCGCGATGCGTCTCGACCGGCCGCACGACGCGATGCCCTCGCTTTGCGCCGGCTGGGGACCGTTGAGGCTCTCCGCACGGGGAACGCTCAGCGGCGTCGCGTCGCACACGCGATCCGCACCAATGCGCCGCGGCCGCGTTTCGGCTCGTGTTGGTGTTTGCAACATTTGGGTGTGTGCATTTCGATTTGGGGGGCGCCCCCCGAGGCCCTCCGACCGACGCGCGCCGGGTCCGGCCGTGGCGTGGGCGTCGCACGACGGGGGAGCCATCGCGGCAGCCAAGAGCGGGCGGGGGGCGGGCGGAGGGGGGGGGAGGGGGACGGGCGGGGATAGTATAATTGCCCCCGCGCTGAGATCAAAGGGTAGGACGCGGGTCCACAGCCGCGAGTACGGGGGGTGCGACGCTCTCATCCAGGACCCGGCGTTCGGCTGCGCGCTTTCGCTGCCTCGCGCTCTGGTTGTGTCGTTCGGCGGAGAGCCGGGGGGCGGGGTGGGGTGGGGGGGGGGGGGGCGGAGGACGGGGGGGGGGGAGGCGGCGTCC
>PGFX01004047.1:0-10072 GCA_003612995.1 Prototheca bovis | reverse complement strand
GAGAGAGGCAGAAGAGGGAGAAAAAGAGCCGAAGGGGCGACGCTGCCGAGGGCATTTCCGAGAGAGGCAGAAGAGGGAGAAAAAGAGCCGAAGGGGCGACGCTGCCGAGGGCATTTCCGAGAGAGGCAGAAGAGGGAGAAAAAGAGCCGAAGGGGCGACGCTGCCGAGGGCATTTCCGAGAGAGGCGTCACCGGGAGAGGGAAACGGCGCGCGGAAACTTGCCCCCGCCCCCTCCGTCTCCCCCCCCCCCTTGCACCATGACTCGCCCGCCGTCCGCTCCCCCCGGCCCCTCCGCCTGGGCGCGCGCCGAGGCGAGCGTCACCCGCGGCGCCTGGCGCGACCCCGCTCCCTCCGCCGGCCGGGCGGAGGGCGAGGAGGACGGCGACGGCGGCTGGGCCGCGCCCGCGAGGCGGCGAAGGAAACCGCAGAGCGGAGGAGAGGGGAGGGAGGGCAGCGGGAGCGCCTCCGCGCCCACCGGGCCTCTCCGGGCCCGCGCGCCGGCCGCGCCCTCACCCTCTCCCCCCGTCGCCCGCGCGCCGGCCGCGCCGCCCCTCCCCCCCGCCGTCGCCCGGCGCCTGTCGCGCGACCTGCTCGGCGTGCTCGCCGGGATCCGGCCCGCCTGCATGGTCGATTACGCAACGATGACGTCATCCGAACTGGCCAGGGTGGTCGCGATCGTCGCGGCAGGCGCAGGCGAACGAGAGGCGGCGCAGGGCCGGGCGGCGGCGACTCCCGGAGGGGCGGCGCAGGGACGGCCGGCGGCGACTCCCGGAGGGGCGCCTCTGGGCAGGCCGGCGGCGACTCCCGGAAGGGCGCCTCTGGGCTCCTTTGTGCCGCCTCCCGGGGGGTCGCTAGGCCCCTCCGGCTTCCCCGCCCCCTCGTCGCCCTCCCGCCCCCTCGCCTGCACCCCCATCTCCGAATGCGTCGTCCTCGAGTGCGAGGGGTGTGCGGTGCTGACGTGTCCCGGGCGGCTGGCCTCACCGCGGGAGCTGCTGTACATGACCGTGGGAGGAAAGCGCGGAGCGGGGGCGGGGGGAGGGGTCGCCGTCGTCGACGCGTGGGGGAGCGAGGTCGGGGACGAGGAACGTGGGGACGAGGAGCGAGGAACGGAGCAGGACGAGCCGTACGACGACGGGCAGGAAACGGAGGAACCAAGGGCCGAGGCGTTCGGCGGCTGGCGCGAGCGACCCGGAAGCGCCCCCCCGCCCCCCACCTGCTCCGGGAAGGGGCCCGGGAGCGCCCCCCCGCCCCCCACCTGCTCCGGGAAGGGGCCCGGGAGCGCCCCCCCGCCCCCCACCTGCTCCGGGGGAGGCGCTCCTCCGCTGCTGCCGATCGCGGCCGCGCTCTGCGACCTGCGCGCCCTCCTCCTCTCCCTCCCCCCCCCCGACTCGCCCCTCGCCCCCCGCCTGCTGCCGCCGCGCCTGCTCCCGGCGCCCGCTGCGCTGCCCTCGCCCGCGCTCCTGGGCTATCTCTTGGGCTACCCGCTTCTGTACGCGCCCGCGTCTCCCGCCGAGGCCGCGCTGGCGGGCAAGAGGCTCTCCGAAGACGGCGTGCGGCGCGTCGAGATCGGAGCCGTCTTCGGAGAGACAGCCGAGGCGCACGAACCGCGCGCGGCCCCGCGCGCGGAAGCGCCGGGCGCGGGCGCCGGCGGGGCCCGGGCGCGCGGAGGGCCACGGGGCCCGGGCGCCGGCCGGGCCCGGGCGCCGGGCGGCCAGCCCGTCCCCCTCTCCGCCTGCGACGCGGCGAGCGCCTACTCGGTCCCGCGCGCGGCCTCGCGCAGCCCGAGGGTGCTCGCCGCGGAGCGCGCGTTCCTGGAGGCGGGAAGGCGAGCCGTCGAAGAGGCGCCCGGGTGGCGGCTGGCCGTCTGCGGCGCCCGGGACCTCGACCCCGGAAGGGTCCTCATGTGAGCACGGCGAGGCAGGGTGTGGGGGAGGCTCTCGCCCCTCTCCGCCTCGCCCCCCTCGCATCGTTTCATTGCCCTCAACGCGCAGAGCGCGCGTTCCTTTTTGTATCGCCGCGGTGAAATAGAGGAAAGGGTAGGGGAGAGGGGGGAGCAGTTGACCGGGGGGAGAAAGGCGGGGGGGGGGGCAGAGGGCAAAACCCACGGCAAGCGCATTTTGCACGGGGATCGAGCGAAATCCATCGCAAGCGCGTTTGGCACGGGACACGGGGAAGAGAGGACGACGCAGAGGCTGGCACCCCGGCGGTGCGACGCGCGGAAGGGGGGGGGGCGAGCGGGGAGACGGGAGGGAGGGTGACGGGGGACGGGGGGGGCCTCGCCCCGGGTGCGAGGGCGCCCTCTCTCTCCCCCCCGCTCCTCCTCGCGCGCGCGCGCGCCGCCATTTTCCCGCCATGCACCCCGGCGCGGCCGCGCCCGCGGCGCCGAGGCTCTCTGCTCTTTCGCGGCCTTTGGTCTTTCGGCGCGTCCTCTTTGCGCGACCGAGCGTCCGCACTTTGCCAGGCCGGCTCCCGACCCCGCGCGCGGCGCACTCGCACCAGTGCGTGACGGGCGACCCGGGGGGGAGGGGGGGGGGGAGGGAGGGGGGGGCGCGTGGGGAGCAGGAGGCTTGGAGCGGCGCGTCGCGCGCGCCATGTTGCGCGGCGATGGGTGCGACGGACATGGGACGTGTGCTGGAGCGTCTTGGCGGGGCGATGTGGGCGGGAGAAGACATGTCGAGGGGGCGCCGAGGGAAGGTATCGCCAGCCCCGCGAGCTCCGCGGCAGGGGGGCTCGCTGTCCTTTGGAGCGGGGATCGGGGAGGCGGGGAGCGGGGAGGCGGAGGCGGAGGCGGTGGCGGTGGCGGAGGCGGTGGGGTGGCCTGCGTCCCCACCGCCTTTTCCTCCTCCCTCCCCCCCGCGCCCCTCGGGCGTTTCCTCCCCACCCCGCCTCCCCCCTTTCCCCGCGCCCCTCGGGCGTTTCCTCCCCACCCCGCCTCCCCCCTTTCCCCGCGCCCCTCGGGCGTTTCCTCCCCACCCCCCCCCCCCCCCCTCCCCCCCCCCCCCCCCGCGATCCCCTCGACCTCTGGCTGACCGCTTCCCTCCCCCCCCCTCCCCCCCCTCTTTCCAGTGCGTTTGGAGAAGTGTTGGTTTTGTTCGTCGACGATCTACCCTGGCCACGGCATTACGTTTGTGCGGAACGATGCGACTGTGTTTCGGTTTTGCCGGAGCAAGTGCCACGCCAACTTCAAGATGAAGCGCAACCCGCGCAAGGTCAAGTGGACCAAGGCGTACCGCAAGACGGCGGGCAAGGAGCTGGCGCAGGATGCCACGTTCGAGATGGAGCGCCGCCGCAACCGCCCCGTCAAGTACGACCGGCGCCTGGTGCACTCTGTGGTGGCCTCGATCGACAAGATCGCCTCCATCCGCGAGAAGAGGCAGGAGAGACACTGGATGGCCCGCATGGACGCCGCCAAGAACACCACCGTCGCCTCGGAGCGCGCGGAGATCGAAAAGGGCATCCACCTCATCAAGGCGCCGGCGGTGCTCGAGCGCGAACGCCTCGAGAAGGAGCGCGAACGAGAGGCCAAGGAACAGGCACAGGAAACCGACGCGCAGGGCATGGACGCAGAGTAAAAGGAAGACGCAAGGGGAGCAAGGGAAACTGCAGGGCGAGAAGAACGAAGAGAAGGGAACGAGGGAAAAGGAAAGAGAGGAGAGAGAGGAGGGAGAGGAGGGACGAGCTGGTCCTTTCCCTCGCCCTTTTCCCTCCTCTCCTCTTTCTCTCTCCCCCTCTTTCTCTTTCTCCCCCTCCCCCCCCCTCTTTTCTCCCTCTTCTTTCCCTTCCCCCTCCCCCTTTTTCTCTTCGCGCTCTTTGCTTCCTCTTCCCTTCCCCTCCCCCTTCATTTCTTCTGCATTTCGTTTTGGGTGCGTCTGCTATTTGCTTCCCCCCCTCTCCCTCCATTTCTCCGGAATCGCCCAGAGCTCCCAGGGCTCTGGGAGCTCGCCTGTCACCGTCCCAGGGGGGCACAGAACCGAGACGGAGGACGCACGGGAGAGACATCACCATCCCAGGGGGGCGGAGGGCGGGGCGGACGCGAGAGAGGAGAGGCGGAAGAAAGGGAGAGACGCCCGCCCTGGGGGGCGGGGACGGCCGCAGAGGGCGGAGAAGGGAGACACGTTACACAAAGGGGGGGGGGGGCAGGAAGGTTCTGGCGGTGGGGGTGGCGGAACGAAAGCTGGAGAGGGGAATGGGGAATGGGGAGTGGGGAATGGGGAGTGGGGATTGGGGGAGGGAGGGGAGTTGGGGGGAGGGGAATTGGGGAGAGGGAGCAGAGGGATGGGGGCGAAGAGGGAGCAAAAGGGGCACTCGCCCCTCTGGGGGGGCACTCGCCCCTCTGGGGGGGCACTCGCCCCTCTGGGGGGGCACTCGCCCCTCTGGGGGGGCACTCGCCCCTCTGGGGGGGCACTCGCCCCTCTGGGGGGGCACTCGCCCCTCTGGGGGGGCACTCGCCCCTCTGGGGGGGCACTCGCCCCTCTGGGGGGGCACTCGCCCCTCTGGGGGGGCACTCGCCCCTCTTCCTCTCCCTCTCCTTCTCCTCTCCTCCCTGTGTGTTCACTCGACGCTCATCTCTTCCCGTTCCGCCCCGTGCGGTCCTCCTCCTCCCCCTCCCTCGGCGAGGACGGCCAGGGCCACCTCGGCAGGCACGCGCTCGAGCCTCGACCTGTCGTGCGCGTTTGCGACCAAAAACGAGGCGTCCGCGATCCGCGCCAGGCTCTCGTGAAAGGTCGTGCAGATGAACTGGCACGGAGGCGCCGCGGAGGCGGCGGGGGCAGAGGCTGATGCGGGGGGCGCCGCCGAGGCGGCGGGGGCAGAGGCTGATGAGGGAGGTGCGGCGCGCTGGGCCTCTTGGTGCGGCGGGCCCTCGGTCGCGGTCTCTTCCCCTCCGCCCGCCTCGGGGTGCGCCCTGGCGCGGACGAGGGCCGCGAAGCGGGCTCGGGCGGGGGCGTCGAGGGCGGCGTCGGCCTCGTCCAGGAGGAAAAAGGGAGAGGGGTCGACCCTCTGCAGCGCGAGGATGAGCGCCAGCGCCACCGTCGACCGCTGCCCCCCCGAGAGGGCCTCCAGCCGGGGCAGCGCCGAGGAGGGCGGGCGGGGAGGGGCGGGGGCCGAGGGGGAGGCCGGGAGCGCCAGCGCGTGCGAGGGAAACGCCGCGCGCAGACGCACGCCCACCGTGACCAGCGCGGCGGGAGCGGGAGGGGCCTGCCGGCCCCGGGCGCGAGGCGCCCGCGGGGACCCGGGCCGGGCGCCCGCGGGGACCCGGGCCGGGCGCCGAGCTCGCGGGCGCTCCCTCCCGCCCCCGCCCCCCGCGCTCCCTCCTTGGCTCTTCGTCCGGCAGAGGCGGTTCCGGGGAGGTTTTCTGCGTTCTCGCCGTCGTCGTCGCCGCCGTCGTCCCCCTCCTCTCTGCCGCGTCCGGCTCTGGCGTCGGCCGGGGCGACCCGTTTGGTGACGAGCGTGACCTTTCCGACCCCCCCTCCGCTGAGGGCGCGAAAGGCGGCCTCGAAGTGGGCGACGACGCCCTTGAGCGTCCGCTCGAGCATGGCCCTCCTGTCGCGCTCGAGCCCGCGCACGAGGTCCTCGATGCGCGCCCGGCCGCGGTCCAGCGCGTCGCGGCGGCGCGCCAGCGCGTCGCGCTCGCCCGCGCGCTCCAGGTGCCGCTGCAGCGCGTCGCGCGAGACGGCGCCAAAGCGGCGCAGCGCCAGCCGCGCCGCGCGCAGCTCGCGCGCGGCCGAGGCGCGCGTCTCGCGCGCCGCGCGGTCGAACGCGGACGGAGGCAGCGCGCCCAGGGCGCGCACCGCGCGCTCCAGCTCCGCGCGGCGAGCCACCGCCGCCGAGCGGCGGCGCGACAGCGCGTCCAGCCGCCGCCCGCTCGCCTCGAGCGCGGCCCGCTGCGCCTCGGCCTCGTCCGACAGACGCTCCGCCTCCGCGGCCGCCTCGGCCGCGGCAGACTGCGCCGCAGACAGCGCGGCCGCCACAGACGCGTGCTGGGCGCGAAGCGAAGACAGCACCGACGAACGAGGAGGGGGAGGAGGGGGAGGAGGGAGGGGTGAAGCCCCTCCCCCGGGGCCCCGAGCCCGAGAGCGGGCGGCGGGCGTCGGGGCGGGGAGCGCGGGCGAGGCGAGGGGCGACCCGAGCGGGGTGGGGGGAGCGGCCTCCTCCTCCTCCTCCTCCTCCTCGCCGTTCCGGGGAGGCGGGGTGGGAAGGGAAGCGGGTTCCTCGGCTCCCCGGCCGGCGAGAGGTTGCTCCTCGAGAGGTTGCTCCTCGGCTCCCCTGTCTCCGTTCCCGGGGGCCGGTCGTCCCTCCGGTTCTTCGGCCCCGCTCGCCGGCACCCTGCGCTCGGCGGTGGTTTCCCCCGTTCCCTCTTTTTCCTCCGCGTCTCGGATGCGGGGGAGGAGGTCGTCGTGGAGCTGCGCCCAGAGGCGCTCGGCCTCGGCCTCGGCGGCCCCGAACGCGGCCCGAAGGCTCGCGAGCGCCGCCGAGTCTTCCTCGACGGCGGCCTCGAGCGCGCGGAGGTCCTCGGCGTCCGCGCTGGCGTCCGCCTCCTCGCCCTCGCCCTCGGGGGCGAGGGCCGCGGCCCTGGCGGCGTCGAGGTCCCGCCTGGCGCGGGCGTCGAGGGCCGCGCGCTCGGCGTCCCGGAGGCGGGCGCGGGCGTCGGCGAGCGCGCGGGCCGCCTGGGCGCGGGCGTGCGCGGCGGCCTCGAGGCGCCGCTCGGCGGCGCGCAGGGCGCCGGCGGCGCCGAGGGCTGCGGACGAGGCGTGCGCCAGCGCCTGCGCGAGGGTCGGGAGCGCCGAGGCGCGCAGCCGCTCCAGCCGCGCCCGGGCGTCGGCCACGGCCGCCCGGGCGTCGGCGAGCGCCCGGAGCGCGGCGAGCTTGCCTCTCGAGGCGTCCGCGTGGCCGCCCCGGAGCGCGCCGCGCGCCTCGACCGCGTCTCCCTCGAGCGTCACGGCCGAGACGCGGCCGAACGGGGGCGGAAGAGGCGCGCCGCCGCCGCCGCCGCCCGCCGCGCCGCGCGCCCGGCGCCCGGCCTCGACGGTCCGCACGGCCGCGGGGAGGTCGGGGCACACGCGCCAGCCGCCCAGCGACACCCGCGCGGCCGGCAGGAGCCACCCCGGAGGCGCCAGCGTCAGCGGCGTTTCGTCGCGGCCCCGGCGGCTTTGCGGGGAGGACGGAGCCGCCGAGCCGTCGTCCGCGTTGGCTTCGTCGAGGAGGGGCACCGAGTCGTCCTGGCTTTGGCTCTCCGCGCCCCGGCCTCGCTCCGTGCCCCCCCCTCTCCGCGCCTGCACCTCCCGGAGCCGGTCCAGGGGCGCGAGGGTGGCGCGGCCGTGGCGGCCGGCGCGGTCCTCGGCGAGCCGCCGGGCGAGCCACGCGGCGCCCTCGCCGGTGCGCACGACCACCTGCAGCAGCGCGTTGCCCGCCGCGGCCTCCACGGCCCGCTCGAGGTGCGCGGGAAGAAACGGAAGGAGACACTCCCCCAGCGAACCCACAATGTCGGACGAAGCCAAAGGGGGGCGAGCGGAAGAGCCGGGGAACGACGACGAGGACGGGGGGGGGGCGGAGGAGAACGACGAGGACGGGGGGGGGGCGGAGGACAACGACGGGGACGGGGGGGAGGCGGAGGACAACGCCGTTCCCCCTTCCCCGCTCGTCTCCCGTCGTCCCGTTCCCCCTTCCCCACTCGTCTCCCGTCGTCCCGTTCCCCCTTCCCCGCTCGTCTCCCGTCGTCCCGTTCCCCCTTCCCCGCTCGTCTCCCGTCGTCGTCTGTCTTGTTCCTCCGCTTGCGAGAGCTCCTCCTTGATGTCCATGACGGCCTCGAGGCCCCGGGCGACCTCGCGGGGCGCGGCGCGCTCGAGGGCGGCGCGGGCGGCCGCGCGGGCCTCGCCCGCCTCGGCGAGCGCGGCCTGCGCCGCGGCCTCGTCGCGCCAGGCCGCGCGCTGCGCGTCTGCCGCGGCGTCGCGCGCCGCGTCCGCGGCCTGCGCCTCGGCCGCCGCCGCGCGGTGCGCCTCGCGCGCCTCGGCCTCGTCGGCGGCCGCGCGCGCGGCGGCGGCGGCGGCGGCGGCGGCGGCCGCGCGGCCGTCGCGGCGCGCGGCCTCGGCGGCGCGCAGCGCGCGCTCCGAGGCCTCGAGCGCGGTCCGCGCGGCCGACGGCGCGCTGCGTCCGAACAGCCGCTCCAGCCGCGCGCGCCGCGCCGCCGCCTCCAGCGACCGCTCCGCCAGCGACGCGCGCGCGGCCCCCGACGACGCCTGCGCCCGCCCCAGCTCGGCGCGCAGGGCCGCCGCCCGGGCGCGCAGAGAGGACAGCGCGGGGGGGGCCGGCGAGGAGGACCGGCGGGGCGCGGAGGTCGGCGACGGGCCCGGTGAGGAGGTCGGGTCGAGGTCCATCGGGGCGGGAGAGGCGGCGGGGGGAGGGGAAGGGAGGGGTCGAAGGGGGGAGACGGGGACGGCGGCGCCGCCGTCGCCCGCCTCCGCCTCCGCATCATGCGCGTGCGCGTGCGCACGCGCTCTCGCTCTGCTTCCCCGGGTCGTCCTCGCCTGCCTCGAGACGCCCACCTCTTCGACCTCTTCTCCCGCAGCAGCGCTGCTGGAAAGGAGAGCGGCGGGGCCTGTTTCCCCGCCTCTTCCTTCCCCACGGTTGGCGCCCCGCGCGGTTCCTTCCGCGCCTCTTCCTTCCCCTCGGCTGGTTCCCTCCGCGCCTCTTCCTTCCCCTCGGCCGGTTCCTTCCGTGCCTCTTCCTTCTCCTCGGCTGGTTTCTTCCGTGCCTCTTCCTTCCCCTCGGCTGGTTTCTTCCGTGCCTCTTCCTTCTCCTCGGCTTGTTTCCGCGGATCCGTGGATGTCTTCTCGTTCTTCTTCTGCTTGTATGTCTCTGAAGAGGTCGTCGAGCGTCCTCTCGAGGATCCTCGCCTTGCGCTCGTGCGCCTCTGCGGCGTCGCGGAGCCGGGCGGCCTCCTCGGCCGCCTCGGCGGCGAGGTCGCCCTGCGGTCTGGCGAGCTCGTCGAGTCGTCGTCGCTCGATGTCGTCGAGTTCCGCGCGCAGCTCCCGGAGCTCGACGGCGTGCTGCGCGTAGAGCGCGGCCCTGCAGCGCTCCTCGGCGGCCGTGGCGGCCGCCAGCTCGTCCGCGTCGAGCCCGAGGCGCTCGAGGCGCGCGTCCAGATCCCGCAGCAGCTCGCCCGCCTGCTCGCGGCGCCGCGCCGCGTCCTCGAGGAGACGCGCGCTCTCGAGACGACGGCGCTCGAACGCGCGCGCGCCGCCCAGCTCCTCCAGCGCCGCCAGCCGTGCGGCGTCCCCCATCGTCGCCGCCTCGGTCACCCGGTGCTGCCGAACCGCCCAGAACGGAGAGCTCGCGCTCAGACCGCCCGCCTCGAGCAGACCCAGCACGTCGCCGCGCTCCGTCCGACGACCGTCCACCGTCCACCACTCGGCAGACGCGGAGCAGTGCCGGGCCACCCGGACCTCGTCCCGAGACAGGGGAAGACGGCCAGACGAGTTGTCCAAAACGACCTGCACAAAACACTCGCGAACGGAACGACCCTGAAGAGCATCCACAGTACGACGCTGCACATGCACAAGAAAAAAAGAAAGAAAGAAAGAAAGAAAGAAAGAAAGAAAGAAAGAAAGAAGGGGGGGAGAGAGAGAGGGGAGGAAGGGGGGGGGGGGAAGAGGAGGGGAGGGGGGGGGCGAGGAGAGGGGGGGTGAGCAAAGAGAAACTCCCCCTTTTACGCGATGCCTCTGCTCCGCATCGCTTTTCCCTCCCTCCCCCTTTTTCTCTCCGCTCTGCTCCGCTCCCCCTGTTCTCTTCTCTTCCCTCCCTAGGCGCACGTGAAGGACGTTTTGGCGCTGCGAGTCGGAGAGAGGCGCGTGCGCGTCGAGCGCGAATTGGATCGCTGCAATGAGGGGGGGGGGGGAAGGAGGCAAGGAGGCGTCAGGAGCCGAACGCCCGCCGCCCACGGCTACGCCTGCCGCCCACGGCCACGCCTGCCGCCCACGGCCACGCCTGCCGCCCACGGCCACGCCTGCCGCCCACGGCCACGCCTGCCGCCCACGGCCACGCCTGCCGCCCACGGCCACGCCTGCCGCCCACGGCC
>PGFX01004046.1:0-10101 GCA_003612995.1 Prototheca bovis | reverse complement strand
GGGGGTGGGGGGGGGGGGGGGGGGGGGGGGGGGGGGGGGGGGGGGGGGGGGGGGGAGGGGCGGGGGACGGGCGGACGGGAAGAGAGGCGGAGGGGGAGAGAGAGAGAGAGTGGTCGCCCGCTCGCGCAAACAGCGAGCCAGCAGAGACGCCGGTCGGGAGAGCCGAACGCGAGACGCGGGGGAGGCTCCAGGGACCTCTCGAGCCGCCGCCGCAGAGGACCTTTTTGCCGCAACGCGCGCGCCTCGGGGCTCCTGTCGTGGAGCGGCGCGGCGCCGGTGCGCGCGCCGCGCTTGACGACCCTGCCGCTCTCCGGCGAGCGACCTCCCCGCCTCGCCCGCCCCCTCCCCCCGCTTTCCCCCCCGCCCACCTCCCGCGCTTTCCGCGCCCCGCGGTCGCGGGCGCAGCTCCGGCCCGAAGCCAGCCGCGTGACACGGCGATCGCGCCCACCAAACCCGCAGACGACCTCGGACGGCCTTTGCGACCTCGCGCGGCGCGACGTCGCTCACACCGCAGGACCGCACGCGATCCCAGCAAACCCCCGCTCGGCGCCCGACGCCCGGCTCCTGGCGCCCGGCGCGGCCGCGACCCCGCCGACCCTCCACCCGGCCGGATCGCGCCGCGCGGCCGACCGCGACGTCGGGCGATTTGCACGCGCACCAGTCGTCGTCGAATGCCCGCGCGCGGTTGCGGTTGGGGCGGGGAGCGGACGCGGCGACACCGCGCCACCCGCGCAACGCGGCGCGGGCAAGCGGCGGAGGGAGGGGGGGGAGGGGGGGGAGAGAGGGGCGGGGGACGAGAGGCATCGGGAAGCGGGGCTGCGTTGCGTCCCCGCCCTGGAGGGGGGGCGGCAGCGCCACGCTCTCCCCTCGCGCGCCCTTTGCGGTCGGGCGGCACGCGCACGCGAGCCGACGCAGCCCTCGCGGCGACCGCGCGCGTCGCGCCACGGGCGCCGCGAAAGGACGCTCGCGAGGGGGCCGTCGCGGCGATCGAGGTGGCGGCAGGGGGAGCAAAAGGGCGGGCCGACGGGGACGAGGCGCACCCCTCCCGCTCCTTCCGCCCGCCCCCCCGGCGACGGCGTCAAGACGGGCGAGCGGGAGGAGCGGCCCGGCGGCGATCGCGACCCGACAAAACGCCGGGCAGAGGCGGGCGGGGAAAAGAGCGGGCGGTCGCGGGAGGCGGGGCGCAGGCTCCCCGCTTTTGGCGGCAAATTCGCCGCGAGGGGTTCGGCGAGCGCCGGCAGGACCCATCTGGGCAAACCGCGCGCCCTGCGAGTCGCAGGGGCGGAGGAGGGCGAGACGCATACCCGCGCGGGCGGCGGGGCGGAGGCTCGCACCTCCCCGCCCGGGCGGCGGGGCAGAGGCTCGCACCTCCCCGCGCGGGCGGCGGGGCGGAGGCTCGCACCTCCCCGCCCGGGCGCCGGCGGCCACCTGTCCAAGGCCTCCTGGCGACCGGGGACGCCAGTGGTTCTCCCGCTCGCCGCTCGGGCCTCCCTGCCCCGCGCCCTCCCTCTCCCCCGCCCCCCCCGCTCCGGAGGCGGCAGACCGGAGGGGGGGACGACACAGAGGGCGCGGCCCGTCTCGGACGCGCGAGCGCCCACCGCAGCGCGAGGCGCCCGGCATCGATCCAAACTCAACGTTGCTTCGAAACCGTCTGCAAACCGCGCACGCCTCTCAATCGGCCGTCGGGGCGAGGTTTGGCGGCCTCCGAGCCGCACGCGGCTCGGAGTCGGCCGGACACGACGCCTCGCGCGCCGGACACCGCGGCGCGCGGACGCCGGACGCCGCGTACCGCGTCGTCCCCGCTCGCGGCACATCTGCGCCGTGCTTTGATTCTCCGCACGCGATCACGATCGAACGAACGACTTTGTTTGCCGGGCCGAGGCGAAACCGAACGCGTCGCGGAGCGAAGCGCGCGTTGCAAGGACGCGCGGTCGCCGGCGAGCGCGCAGCGGCGGCGCAGGCCGAACGGCGCGGGCGAGAGGGTGAGAGGGAGGAGGGGGGAGGTGACGACAACGAGACGGGCGGCGGAACTGGGCACGAGGCGGCGAGGCGGGAGGAAAGGGTGAGGGGAGAGGGTGTCAGTGGCGGCAGCCCGGGGGGGGGCGAATGACGCGAATGGTGGCGGCGAAGGAGGCGGGGGAGCGAGAAGGGGGGGGGGGAGGGGGGGGAATCCGACGACGGAGGCATGGGGCGAAGAGGAGGGGAGGAAAACGGAAAACGGAAAACGGACGAGAGCGGCGCTCGGAGCCGCGAAGCGACGCTGCCGAAGCGAACGGGGAGGGGGAGAGGGAGAAAGAAAGAAAGGCAGGAAAAAGGGGGGGCGGGCAAGCTCGAGCCGTGGGAGGGGGAGCTCACGCCACCCCTTGCGTCGCCGCCTCTGCCGCGAGCTCTTCGCGGCAGAGACCGAGCAAGGCGCGGCCGGGGCGGTCGCCGCCCCTCCGAGCGGTGGCTGCGCCAGCGCGCGCGACGCGAGCGTCCAGCGGGTCGTGGAGGAGCGAGGCGCGCAGGCGCAGGGGCGGCGGCGAGGTCAGGCGTCGGGATGCTGAGGCCAGGGAGCCCGTTGCCACGGCGGAGGCGGAGCGCGAGCGCCGCGCGGCGTCTCCCACCCGGCCATGGATCGGGTGCCCTTCCGCGACCTCGACGACGACTCCCCCGATCGCGGCGGCGCCGGCGGCGGCGGCGCGGCGGCGGCTCGCGGCGGCCGCCCGCTCCCGGGCGACGGCGACGCGTCGCGCGGCCTCGGAGGCCGTCGAAGCGGGCGCGGCCGCCGCGGCCGGGGAGGCCGAGGACGCCGCGCGACCGGCAACCCGGTGCGTGGGTGGCGTTCCGGACGCCGGTCGCGGGGCCGCGTGGCGGCGGCCCGAGGGCGGTCCTGAGAGCCGCGCGAACGTGGAGATGCACGGGACCGCGGCGGGGTGGGCGGGGCGCGAGGGCCGCGGCGGAGAGGGAGAGCGTCGCTCCGAGAGGGCGGCGGAGGAGGCAGACGAGGAGCGGATCGACGATGAGCGAGCGCGCATGGCGCCGCGCGCACCGACGCCGGCCGTTCGTCCTTGGCGGCCGCCGCGCCCGTCGGCGCCCCCGCCGCTCTCGCACCCCCCGCTCCCCGCCTTTGCGCCCTCGCCTCCGGCCTCGTCGCGCCTCTCCTCCGCTCCCCGGAGGATCCTGCGCACGTACGACTGCACATACCGCGTCTCGAGGACCTCGCGCATCTCCGGCCGGTCGCCCTGCTCGCGCTCCAGGAGCCACGCGACCAGCGCGCGAAAGTGGGGCGAGAAGGCCCGCTCGTCCAGCGGCGCCGGGCGCGCGCGCAGCGCCCGCAGCGCCACGGCCGGGACGGACGACCCGCCAAAGGCCTTGGATCCCTTGGCCAGCTCGTACAGCACGCAGCCGGCCGCCCAGACGTCCCCTCGCGCCCCCCCCGCCCGCCCGAGCAGGCGCTCGGGCGGAAGGTACTGGGGCGTGCCGGACGCGGGGTCCAGCGGGCTCGGAGCGCAGGAGGGGGGGCGAGGAGGAGCGTCGCGGCACGAGGACGGCAGGCTACCGCGAGCGCAGCGTCCTCTGACCGCGTCGTTTGCTCCCCCGCTCCCCCGCTCGCCCGCCCGCGCCGCCGCGCCACCCACTCCGCGCCTCCGCAGGCGCTGGGCGAGGCCGTAGTCGCAGAGCCGAACGCGCCCCGACGCGTCCAGGAGCGCGTTGGCGGGCTTGACGTCTCGGTGCGCAAAGCCCGCCGCGTGCGCGTGCGCCAGTGCCAGAGCCAGCTGCGTCCACGCCAGCATCGCCGCCTCCTCGTCCAGCGAGCGGGGCGGCGCGGGAGAAGGAGGGGGGAGGGGCGGAGGTCGAGCGGAGCCGGGAGTGACGCGAGCATCCCGTGCGCCCCCCGCCGCCGAGGCCCCGCGGTTCGAGCTTGGCTCGGTGCCGGGACCCTCGACTCCCCCGCGGATGAGCGCTGCGGCGCGTCGCGGGTCGCGGACGGCGCGCTCCAGGGTGCCGTTCGGGCAGTACTCGAGGACGAGCGCGGGGCAGCTCTGCAGCTCCGAAGAGGGCGCGGCCAGGGCAGCGCCGGGCCTCTCGGCCCCCTTGACGGTCTCGGCCCCGCCGCTCGCTCCCGCCGCGCCCTCGCGATCGCTCTCGGCGCCCTCGAAGACGTCGAGCAGGGCGACGGAGAACGCGCAGCGGGCGGCCTCGGTGGCCTCGGCCTCGTCCAGCGCGCGTCGGCGGGCCTCGAGGAGGTCACGCCCCGCCGGGACCGAAAACCGCTTCACGCACACGACCACGCCGTCGGCCCGGCGACGCGCGCGCGTCGCGACTCCAAATGCCCCGCGCCCGAGCTCCTCGAGCTCCTCGTACAGATCGCCGACGCGCCGAGAGCCGTCGAGCGAGCGGAGAGGGGACGCGGATGGGGAGGCGGGAGCAACGCACGGTGAGGACGGGGCGCCTACCGCGGGAACGGTGGGGGGGAGCGTCTCGACCGCGACGGCAGGAAGAGAACTCGACGGCAACGCTCCAAGCTCCCCGGCGGGTGCTCGAAAGGTCAAAGTCCGAGCGGCCGGAGCAGCTGGCCTCGCGACCGGAGAGGTTGGCCTCGTGGTCGGAGCGCCCGTCATCGCGACCGGAGAGATCGGCCTCGTGGTCGGAGCGCCCGTCGTCGCGACCGGAGCACCCTCCCTGGTGGCCTCGCCCGCTCCTTTTCCCACCCGTCCGTTCCTGCGCGCCCGCTTCCGCCCGGCATCTCCGTCTCGTCCTTCGCCTCCGCGCTTGGATCGCTCCGAGTCCGAGCGCGCCGAGGCAAGGCGCGAGGAGGAGGGGCCGTGGCGAGCGCCCGATTCGTCCACAGGACCGTGTTCTCTTGCAGAGCCTTCCCGGCGCACCTTGGGGTCGACCGCAAAAGTGCTCTGCCGGACCCGGTCGCCCGCCCCGCGGGAATCCTCGCCCCCACCCTCGCTCGCCTTGCCTCCGCTCGCGCGCCTCGCCGCCGCCTGCTCGCGCATCACCTCCCGCTCGGCCCGAAGCACCCTCTCCACGAGCGAGTGCCCCGGTGGGGCGCTCTCGCCAAAGGTGGCGATGGGAGGCGGCGGCGGAGGGGAGGGGGGCGGTGGGAGCGCAGAGGCGTCCCGTGGGGCTCGAAGGAGATCGAAGGCAGAGGAGGAAACGAGCGCGGCGGGGGCGCTGGGAGGGGGGAGAGCTCGAGCCGGGAGGGAGAAGACGGAGAATCGGGCAGCGGCGGCGTCGATGAAATCGACGCCTGCGCCCCCGCCGCTCACCACCGCCTCTCCGCCCGCCTTGTCGTCGCCAAACGTCTCCCACGTGCCCTCCCTGGCGCCCCCGGTCGCGCTCCCTTTGGCGTCGTCCGCGCCGCTCTCCGTCGAGCGGTACTCGTCGCGCAGGATCTCGTCCGCGAGCGCCTGCCACGCCTCGATCGGGTCCATCGACGAGCGGCAGGAGGAACGCTTGGTCGAGGAGCGGTCCGAGGACCGACGCCGACGGGCGCGGGTCGTGTCGCCCCTGCCCCAGGATCCCCCCTCCCGGCGCGGCTCCTCGCTCTCCGTCCGCTTCCCTGCGACGCTGACCGCGCCCGGAGAGCTCGAGGCCGCCGATTGAGAGTGCGAGGGAAGGTTGAGCGCGAGCGCGAGGTGCGGCGGGAGCACCAGCGCGGGCGGAAGGGCCGTTAGCGGAGCGGGAGGCGAAACGACCGCCGCGGTCGCGACGACCATCGGGGGAGCCACGGGCGGGGGGGTGAGGTCGAGACGAAAAGCGTCGACGGCGAGAACGCCAAAGGCGGCCGTGGGAGTGTCGTCTTGGGCGTTCTTTCCACCCACAAAGCCGCCGTCGACGCCCCCTTCGGGCGCCCTCTTCGAGACGGCCTTCTCGGCAGCGCTCTCCTTGTGCCCGTGCCCGCTCCAGTGCCCGTGCACCGACCCGACTCCGCCTCCCGCGGCCCCCCTCCCGCCCTGCAGCTCGTCGTGGATGGAGCGCATCTCCGCTAGCAGGGCGGATTGGTCGAAGGCGCCGTGCGGGGGGGCGAGGTGCGCGGGCGCGAAATGGTCGTGCAGGGGGCGGGAAAGCGGAAGGGCATCGCGAGCCGAAGACGCGACGGCGCCGTGCACGTCGCTCGCGCCCACCGCCTCCGCTCCCTTTTGCGAGCCCGTCGCTTCTGCATTCTCGGAAGGTGACCTTTCGGCCCATGCCGAGGATCGACCGAGATCGACCTCGCCGGACCCGGCCGGTCCCTGGTCGCCGCCCTCGCGCGCCTCCTCCGACCCGGCCGGCGCTTGCCCGCCGCCCTCGCGCGACCCCCGCGAGTCCCGCTCGCGTTCCCACCGCTGCGCGCTGATCTGAAAAGAGTTCTCAAGAAGCCCCAAACGATGTGAGGACGGTCGGCCCTCCCGCCGACCGGCGCCGAGGCACGACGAGGTCGACGACGGCGAGGGGGGAGAGACGCTCTCGTCGTCGGACGCGTCCGAGGCGCCGCTCGCGCGGCGCACCCTGGGAGCTATGCAGCATGCAGCAAGTCTCCAAAGGGGCAATCGAGTAGACGTGCGGCGGGGGGGCGCGCCTGGAGAGGAGCGGGCGAGCGGGACGGAGAGGAGACCGCCCGAGGACGAGGCGAGCGCGGTCGAGTGCAGGCTCTCCGGGCCGTCGTGGGGAGCGGAGGCGAACGCGGTCGAGTGCAGGCTCTCCGAGCCGTCGTGGGGAGCGGAGGCATCGCCCGTTGCCAAGGCATGGGAAATGCCCTCCGCAAGCGCAGAGCCGTCGCCACCGGCCCCCCGACCCACGCTCGATCCGGTCGTCGTCGCTCTGCCCTCCAGCTCTGCTCCGATTGCGTCTTTGACCGCAACCTCGCCTTTTCGCCAGCTCGCGCGAGGGGGGCGAGACTCGATCGCACATCTTTGGGACGCGATCTGCGAGTCGCGCCGTCCGACCTCGATCTCTCCCGGCGCGCCAGCGACCGCTTCGCCGCCCTTCGCCTGTGGAAACCGAACGCCCTGGCGCGTCAGGGTCTCCTCGAAGCGGTCCCGGCCCGCCGGCGGGTGTTCGTCGCTCGCCTCGCGGCTGAGGTGGCTCGCGCGGGCTCGGCCGTCGGCGGAGGCCGAGCGACGAGCTGCGCCGACGCCGCCCTTGTCGCCCTCAACGTTGCGCTGGTGCTCTTCCGCGAGGGGGGAGACGGCTTGGATCTCGGCCCCCCCCGTGGACGCGGTGGTGTCCTCGCGCCCACGGTGGAGCTTGCCGAACCAGGACGCGATCCGAGACGAGCGCGCGGAAGCATTGGCGGAGGTGCGCTCCTCGGAAGACGTCGAGGGTTCTGCGTCGACGCAGTGGCCGCCTCCGAACGCGACCGAGGGCGGCGCGACTGACGGGGGCTGCGGGGCACGAGCATCGTGCGCGAGGCTCGGGGACGGCCTCGCCTCCGGGAGCGGGAGAAAGGTCGGGCGCGCCGAATCGACGGCCGCCAGCCTCCAGTCGTTCGAACGCTCGGCAGCAGGGCCGCCGGCGTCCGTGACCGACGGCCCGCGTCCCTCGGCCTCGAGCTTGCCTCCCTTGCCCTCGTCGAGCACCATCCCGGCACGCTGCAGCTGGCTCAGCAGCCGCGCATTGCCCGGGCCGTGCGGGAACGTGTCAAAGTTCCCCGACGTCGTCTCGAGCGTCAGGACCGGTGCGTCGGCTGCGGTCGGGCGCGGAAAGCGGCGGGCGTCCGAGCGGGCCTTCCTGCGCGCGGCCCCGCCCTCGGGGGGGCTCGAGGGCGGCGAGACCTGGACGAGCCTCGCGAGGTCCGGAGCGGGGCCCGGGGAGGGGGCGTCGAGGGCGGCGAGCGCGGCCGAGAGGTCCCGGATCGGAACGCGCAAAACAGAAGGGTCGTGCGAGTACAGGTGCAGCGTCCGCAGGTCCAGGGGTGCGGCGAGGGGAGGGGAGCAGGACGCGCACGCGGCGCGGACGAGGGGTCGCCGGGGCAGGGGCGAGATGGCGTGGGGCGCGCCGGGCGCCGCGGGCGTGCCTGCCATCGCGGCGAGAACGATGGTGCTGGACGAGCGCCTGTCGTCCTCCCGGGCGGGAGTCCACGCGCCGTTCCGCGCCGCCTCGGCCGCCGTGCACGTCTCTATCTTGGAAACGCGAGACGGGTGCCCGCTCCTGGTCGCGATCGCCGCAGCCGGCGAAAATGCCGGTGACGACGCGGTCGTCGCTACCGGCGAAACGAACGGCGTCGCGTCCGTCGCCGGCCTTTCCGCCGCTGCAGTCTCCACCGCGCCCTTGCGCTCCGCGCTCGTCCCCCCCGTTTCGCCCGCGTTCGCGTCGGTCGCGATGCCTCCTCCCCTGGCGTGGAGGCCCTTGAAGAGCGCGGGCCACTTGCTGGTGGTCGACCGGTTGATCGTCGAGGTCGCGGACGAGAGCGTGGCCATGACCACGGCCGCGGTGGCCGAGACCGTCGACGGCGACGCGCGCTCAGACTCGGACGACGAAGACGTCGACGAGGCCTCCGAGGACCGCCGCCGGCCGGCCACGCGCCAGGCAGGCGTCGCGCGGTCGAACAGCGAGCGCGCGGGGCGCCGGAGCGGGAGCGCCATGGGTGCGGGAAAGCGCGCAGCCCTGCCCTTTCGTTTACCGGGCGGCTTGGGTCCGGACCCCGAAGGCTCGGCGCACGGTTCCAGGCCCCGGCCGGAGGTCGTGACGGCATCAGCGTTGACAGGCCACCCCACGGCTCCGTTCGTCCGACTTCTCTCGCCAGCGATCCCTCGATCCTTTGCCTCGTGCTCGCCCTCGTCCTTTTTCTTTTCCTTTTCCTTCTCCTTTTCCTTCTTCTTCTCCTTCTTCTTCTTCTTCTTCTTCTTCTTCTCCTCCTCCTCCCCCTTATTCTTGCCGCCCAGCCCCTCCTTCCCTTTTCTCTCCCACCCGCTCCTCTCCGCGATCAGCGCTCCGGCCTGCGCCAGCGCGTCGGAAAGCCTCGCTGGTGCTGCCTCGTCCGCTCCCGCTCCCTCCTCTCCTGCGGCGGCGCCCATCAAAGCCGGGCCCGCTCCCCCACCCGTCTCTGCGGCTTCTTCTCCTTCTGCCTCGCCATCGGCGTCTTCGATGACGCGCGAGAGCCGCGCGCCCGGAGGGGACGCGACCGCGACGGGCGCGCGCCGCGGACCGCGCCCGTCGCGATCCGCGTCGGCGGCCTCGTCCTCGCCTTGCTCCTCCCGCCCGGCGTCGGCGTCCTCGGCGTCCGCGCCGGCCTCCCGCTTCCTTCCAAAGGCGCGCCCCCAGATCCCCTTGAGTCCTCGCTCCTTTCCCGTGCGCGCGGTGCGGAAGCCGTGCGCCGCGTCGAGCGAGCGCAGCGAGCTGATGCCCACGATGCCGTCCGTCTCGACCCACGCGATCGGCGCGGGGTCGGCGGCCGCCGGCGAGGGCGGCTCCAGGTCTGCATCTCCCGAGTCGCGCTCGACTACGTCATGGCTGATGTCGCCGACGTGCGAGTCGTCGCGGTCCCAGGGCGCCTCCCAGGGCTCCGGGTCCCATGCGCGCTCCGGCGCGGCCCCGCGTCCGGACGCGGCCCAGACGCCCGCGTCCGCGGGGGGCAGTGGTGCGCGCGCTCGCAGCTTCCACGCGTCGAATGCCGTCGGACTCTCCTCCGAGTACGGAATTTCCCCGGCGCGCAGCCTCTCCGGAGAGTGCGTGCGCGCCGCGGCCTTGGGCTGCGCCCGCGTGGGCGTTCCGCCGGCCATCGTCCTGGGGCGCGCGCGCGCGCGCGCGCGCGCCCCGGGACGGCTCGGAGCTCGCGAGCTGTGCGGCGACGCTCCGCGGACTCCCGCGGACGTCTCACTCTCTCTGCGTGCAAAGACGCGGGTTTGCAAACTGTGACCATTGGCGGCACCGCGTTGTGATCACCTCGAGCGTTGGCGGGCCGGGCGCCGCGAAGCGGCGCGAGGGGGGGGGGGGAGGGGGGGGGCGGCGGAGGAGTTTCACGGGCGCCGAGAGGTGAGCAGAAAGGTGGGTGGGCAGGGGGGGGGGGGGGGGGGGGGGGGGGGGGGGGAATCCGACGACGGAGGCATGGGGCGAAGAGGAGGGGAGGAAAACGGAAAACGGAAAACGGACGAGAGCGGCGCTCGGAGCCGCGAAGCGACGCTGCCG
>PGFX01004045.1:0-10101 GCA_003612995.1 Prototheca bovis | reverse complement strand
GCCCGCCCCCCCCCCTCCCTCTCCGCCCGCGCCTTTGAAAACGCGAGGCGCGCGCGCCACCGCCCGCGCAGCACGCGCAGCGCCCCGGGCGTTCGGCCGTCCCGGCGCGCCCGATCGCGGCGCCCGCTGTCGCGCCTCGTTTCGACCGCTGCATCGCGCGCTACCCGGTCCATGCGACTGCGCTGATCTGCCGACAGAGCTGCAGCCGGGGGGGGGCTGCCGCCGCAATGGCGCCCGCGCGCAAGCCCGCGGCCTCGAATAACGCAGCGGGGCTCCAGCAAAAGAGCCCTGCGGAGTTTTTCGCCGAGAACAAGAACATCGCCGGGTTCGACAACGTGCGCCGGAGAGGGCTCGGGGCGGGAGCGAGTGCCGAGCGCGCCGGCCCGCCCGCCGAAGCCGCGAAACGAGACCGGGCGCGCGGAGCGTCGGAAAACGAGACGCGGGCCGCAGCGGGGCCGACCGCAGCGCGGCCGGTCAGGCCCGGAAGGGGCGGGGCGGCGGCGCAGCCGGACGCGTCGCAATGGGCGCGTCTGCGCGACGCCCCGCGCGGGGGCGCGTGGACGCGCCGCCCGTCGCCTCGTTCGCCGGGTCGCGAGCCCGCTCGCGCGGCCACCGCACGGTCTGCCCGTCCGAGCCGCCGTTGAGCCGCGAGCCCGTTCGCGCGGCCCTTGCGCGGTCTGCCCATCCGCGCCGCCGTCGAGCCGCGCGTCGCGCGTTTCTCCAGCCTGCGGCTGCCCGCCCTCCCCCCTCCCGCCGTCCGCGCAAACCCTTCTCTCGTTCGCCCGCGCGCGCTTCCCATCCCTCTTGCCATGCTCCCTCTCTCCGCCTCAGCCTGGCAAATGTCTGTACACGACGATTCGCGAGCTGGTGGAGAACGCGCTGGATGCAGCAGAGGGCTCTGGGATTCTGCCCGACGTCTCGATTTGCATCCAGGAGATCTCCGAGTCCAAGCTGAACGATCTCCGCGGCATCGAGAACATCGCACGCGTCGACAAGAGCCTCTACGCGGACTACAAGGGCGCCGCGGCGGGTGGCGCGGCGCAGGTCGCGGCAGCGGCGGCCGCGCAGGGCGGCCCTTCGGCGGCGCCCTCGCAGGACGCGACGGGCGCGATCGAGAGCCTGCTGGCCTCGCAGCCCGACTCACAGCAGGGCTTTGAGACGCTCTCGCAGGTCAGCGGCGCGGGCGGCTCTGCCCCGGCGTCGACGCCGCCGTCGTCGCAGGCGCCCCCGACGCCGTCGCGCGGGGGGGGCGCGGCGCAGCCGTCGTCGTCGTCGTCGTCGTCGTCGCAGTCCTACTTTGTGGTGACGGTCAAGGACAATGGGTGCGGCATGTCTCGCGACGACATCCCCGAGATGCTCGGGCGCGTGCTGAGCGGCACCAAGTACGGCGTGGCGCAGACGCGCGGCAAGTTTGGGCTGGGTGCCAAGATGGCGCTCATCTGGGCGAAGATGTCGACGGGCCTGCCGATCCACGTGCGGTCCAGCACCGGAGGCGACAGCCCCATCTCGGTGGTCTCGCTGGACATCGACATCCGCGCCAACCGCCCAAAGGTGCTCGAGTCGAGCGTCGAGCTCAACTCGACCAGGTGGCGTGGGTCGCAGGTCTCGACGACCATCGCGGGCAACTGGCAGTACTACCGCGCCAAGGTGCTCAAGTACCTCCAGCTCGTCGCCATCATCACTCCTCACGCCAACGTGACGTTCCAGTACGTTCCCGACCCCTCGCGCCCCTCCCAGCCGCTCCAGCTCTCCTTTGGGCGCCGCACCGATGCCGCGCCCAGGCCGCCCAAGACGGTGCCGCACCACCCGTCCTCGGTCGATCTCGAGCGCGTCCGCCGCCTCGCGCGCCAGAGCACCGCCAAGGATCTCGTCTCCTTTCTGACCAACGACTTTTCCTGCGTCTCCAGAGACCTCGCCAAGAGGCTCGTCGAGGAGCTCCGCGCCGGAGGCTTCGGGACGCTCCGCGGCGACGACGACGGCGCCCTCGACATCGACGGGGGGGACGCCGCGGGGACCATCGGGCCCAGGCGCAGCAAGGGCGCCGCGGGAGCCAAGGGCAAGGCGCAGAGCGCTGCGGCGCCAAAGGCGACCGCCAAGGCGACGTCCAAGGCGGCCAAGGGCGCCAAGGCCGGCAAGGCCGGCAAGCGAGGACCGGACTACGCCTCGGACGCCTCCGAGTCGTCAGGGTCCGAGCCGGAGTCGGACGACGCCTCGGACGCCGACTCGGACTTTGACCCGACCTCGGAGGCGGGGAAGAAGGGCCGCGCGAACGGCAAGGCGCAGGGCGCCAAGGGGGGCGCCAAGGGGGCCGCCAGGGGGGGCGCCAAGGGGGGCGCCAAGGGGGGCGCCAAGCCCAAGGCGTCCCGCGCGCTGTTCGGCGAGGACGCGCCCGGCCCCGTCAAGCAGGAGGCGCCCACTGGCGCGAAGCAGTACCCCCTGGGCCCTCCCCCGCGCCTGCTGGACGCCCGCACCGCCGCGCGGCTGCACTCGCTGCTGCGGTCGGTGCGGTTTCCGGACCCGTCGGGTGACCACCTGTCGCCCGCCGGCGAGTACAACCTGCGGCTGGGCATCTCCAAGGAGGTGCTGCCCGATTTGGTGGCGACGTCTTCTCTCGAGCCGCGCGTGTCCGAGGGCCACGCCTTCCAGGTCGAGGCCGGCGTGGCGCTGGGCGGTCGCCGGCTCAAGCCTGGCCTGACGGTCGCGCGCTTTGCCAACCGCGTGCCGCTGCTGTTCGAGGCCGGGTCGGACGTCGCGACGCGCACGGCCTCCAAGCGCGTGCCGTGGTCGGCATACAAGATCAACCCCACGACCGACAAGGTCGGCGTGTTCGTCTCGATCGTGAGCACCAAGATCCCCTTCAAGGGCGCAGGAAAGGAGTATGTGGCCGACGACGTGCCCGAGCTCGCGACCGCCGTGCGCCAGGCGCTCCTGCAGTGCGCCGCGCAGCTGCGAGGCAAGCTCGCGAGGCAGCAGGCCGCGCGCGAGCAGGTCCAGCGCCGCCGCGTGCTGGCCCGCTACGTCCCCGACGTCGCCCGGGCCGTCTACTCGCTGCTGACCGCCGTCTCGGAGACCAGGGACGAGCGCGGGGCGCCCAAGGACCAGACGCATGGTGCGGGAGGCCAGAAGGGCGGCCGCGGTGGCCAAGCGAGCGGCGCCGCGACCCCCCCGCGCGGCTCGAGCCGCTCGACCTCCTCGTCGGGAGCCTCCTCCTCGGCGGCCTCGGCTGGCCCCGCGCCCCTCTCGCCGCAAAAGGTGGCGCTCCTCGAGGCCGTGCGCGCCGGGGGCGTCACGGAGGAGCTGCTCGCGCAGCGGCTGCGCGAACACGTCGAGCGAGCTGACGCCACCATGGCGTTCGAGTACGCCATGCGCCAGGGCGCCGCCAAGGGGACCAAGATCCAGGCCTTTCTGCGGGGCGGCGGCATCGGCAGCGGGGACGGCGCCAACGCCGACGCCGGGCCCGCCGCCCAGATGCCGGCCACACCGGGCGACGCAGCGACGGTGGGCGCGGTCGTCGATCTCTCGGGCGCGCTTCGAGCGGCCATCGGGGCAGCAGACAAGGACGCTTCGCGGCTGGCGCCCGGCAAGGCTGTTGAGGAGCAGGGGCAGCAAAAGCCCTCGCCGGCGCAGCCCTCTCCAGCGGCTTCGCTCGAGGACACGCCGCTCGGGAGGCTGTGGTGGGGAAAGCGCGAGGGCGGAGGTGGGGACGAAAAAGGAGAGGGGGACGGTGCCGCGGACGCAGAGGAACCGGAAACCGGGGCTTTGGACGGCCGGCCGGGCGCCGACGAGCCTCCGACCGCCACCCAGCCTCCTTCCTCCCAGCCTCCTTCCGGTTCCCAGCCGCCTTTCTCCCAACCTCCTTCCGGTTCCCAGCCGTCTTCCTCGGGACCTCCTCCGGCCTCGTCGCAGCCTCTGTCGCAGGAGGCAGACCGCGCGTCACTGGACGAGTGGAGCCGCGACCCTCCGGATGTCGAAGGCGAGGCCGAGGTCTCCAACAGGGCGTCTGCTACGCCGCCTCCGAAGACCTCTTCGCCCACCGCGCCGACTCCCGGCGCCGTGTATGCCGTCCTTGACAATCCCGTCGTCGACATCGCGCTGGTGTGGCCGTTCCCCGACGCGGGCGGGGGCGAGAGCGCCGAGGTCGCGGCGTCGCAGGCCGTCGACCTGGCCCAGGAGGCCGCGCCCTCGGCCTCGGCCGCGGTGCCCTCGACGGCGCTCTTCGGATCGGTCGCCTCGCTCTCCAACCTCGAGACGCCCTCGGAGACGCCGCCCGTGTCTCAGACGGCCACTCCGATCAAGCTCTCGCCGACCAAGGGCGCGACGCGCCGCGGCGGAGCCAGGGGCGCAGAGAGCCCCTCGGACCTCGACGGCGAGCCGACGCCCACGCGGGCGTCGGCGCGCAACGCGGGGAAGCGCAAGCGCTACGTCGTTTCCTCCGACAGCGACAGTGAGGAGTGGGATGGGACCGACAGCGACGACGACCCGATCGAGGTGTCCGACTGAGCGGGAAAGGGCCGAAGGGCGCCCCAAAGGGCTCGTGGGGGCGAAAAGGCGTCTGCGGCACGCGTAGGGGGGTGCTCGTCGTTCGCGCCGGCGCTCCCGGCCTGGCGACGCTGCAGTCGCACCGCGTGATCTGTCCGCTGCTATTGCTGCAAACGTCCTTCTTCTTCCTGCGCCCCCCTTCGGCCGCACCTCGTCCCCGCAGCCTCGCTTCGCTCGCACCAGGCTCCCCCACAATCCTCCTCTCCCTTGGCTTGCCCCCCGACCCCTCCCCCCCCCTTCTCCTTTCTCTCTTCACCGTTCTTTCGAACGCCCCCGACTCCTCACTCTTCTACGGCTCTGCGCGTTGCTCGCTGCACGTGCGTGTGACATTGACTCTCGACGGCAATTGTCTCGGAAACGAACACAGGAAAGCGTCGACGAAAAAGCGACAGAAAACGAACGAAAAATGAACGAAAAGAAAGCTGGGGTGTACGAGTCGGTGGCGAAAGGGTCAAAGGGGGAGCGCTGAGCATTTAGAGTGCCCGCGATGCTCCTCTGGCCCCTGCGTACTCTCTCTGCGCCCTAGGCCTTTTTCGCCGGTTTGGGTGTCTTGCCCTTTCCTGCGCCCTTCAGCGCCTTGGCGGGCGTCTTCTTGGCATCCGGCTTGGCCTCCTTGGCGGGCGTCTTCTTGGCATCCGGCTTGGCCTCCTTGGCGGGCGTCTTCTTGGCATCCGGCTTGGCCTCCTTGGCGGGCGTCTTCTTGACCTTCTTGGCCGATGTGGTTGCCTCGTCGACGGGCTCCGCCTTGGCTGCCTTGCGCTTACCGGGGCCCTTGGCGCCCTTGGAGGGATCGGCGGCCCTCTTTCCCGCGGTCTCCGCAGCCTTGATGAGCGTCTTGGCGAGGTCCTCGAGGCCACGCCAGCGAGGCTTTTCGCCCTCCTCTCGGAGGGCCGGCAGGACCTCGGACGCGAGGCTCGGGAGGCCGTGGAGCCAGGGGAGGAAAAAGGCCGCGGTGAGGTGAGATTTGTGGTCCTGGAAGGCAACGTGCACGGCCTCCTTGGCCGAGGCGCGCGCGACCGCGCGCAGCGCCTCAAAGTGCTCGGCTGCGGGCACGAACGACTCGCGCGCGGTGGTGGCAGCCGAGGGGGCGGCCGCGGTGGCGCCCGCGAGCTGGTCTGCATGCGCGACACGGAGGTGCCAGGCGTACATGGCGTACGCGGCGCGCGCGGCGTCCTTGTCGGCGCCGCGGATCGAAAGGCGCAACGCCAGCGCCAGGCGGCGCTCGAGGGCCTCGGCGTCGATGCAGCGGGCGGCCTCGACGGTGGCGCGTGAGTGCGTCCAGCTCTTTTCGAGCACAGCCGCCCAGCGGCGAGCCAGCTGCTCGTCGCCGGCGGGAGCGTACAGCGTCGCGAGCGCCTCGAGCGCCTGCAGCGAGGCCTGCACGGCGCACGTCGAGGCGGGCACGCGCTTGAGGTAGGCCTCGACGAGGCCGACGCACAGCATGCGGAAGCGCACGGCGCGCGCACGCAGCTGCGCGCGCGTGACGCCCACGCGACCGTTGGTCGCCGAGACGAACGCGGCGCCAAGGAGCGTGTCCAGACGGAACATGGCGTCGTCGTCTAGGGACGGCTCCGAGTCCTCCGAGTCTTCCGAGTGCAGCGTCGCCAGCGGTGTAGTCGCCTTGGGCTCGGCAGCCTTGGCTTCCTTGTCCTCCGACGAAGCAGACTCGCTCTCCTCGTCGCTCTCCTCGTCGCTCTTCTCGTCCTCGTCGTCCTCGTCGTCTTCGTCGTCCTCGTCGTCCTCGTTGTCGTCCTCGTCGAGGCTGCGTCTGTGGGCGATAAGCTCGTCGCGGATGGGGGTGCCGATGGCCTGCACGAGCGCGAAGAGGCCGTAGGCGGAGAGGTCTTGCGCCAGCGAGCGGAAGAGCGCCTCGATGGCCCCGCGCAGCGGCGCCGCCGGTGCGGGCTCGTACGACCCTGCCAGCAAGTGCAGCAGAGGGTCGATCGCGAGGTCCGCGGCAGTCGAAGGCTCGGGAGACGGCTCCTCGGGCAGCGGCTCTCCGTCCTCCTCGAGCGGCACCTCGGAGGCGTCGGAATCTTCCACGGCGTCCACCTCGGCGTCCTCCCCCTCCTCCTCCTCTTCCTCCTTGTCCTCCTCCTCGGCCTTCTTCCGGCCGTACTTTTCGAGGCGCTTCCTCTTCTTCTCTTCGCGCTTCTCCTGGCGCTCCCGCTCCCGCTCCAGCTCGCGCTCCTTCTCGCGCTCGGCCTCGGCGCGGCGCTGCGCGAGCGCCTCCTCGGTCGGACCGACAACGAACGCGTCCGCGAGCGCCTTGACGAGGTGCGCCGAGGGGCCCACAGGCTCGGGCAGCTGGCGCGCCAGCAGGTCGAGGTGCGCGCCCACGCGCGCGAGCAGAGCACCCGCTCCAGCGCGGCCCGACGACTCGAGTTTGGCGCTCGCCTCGGCCAGACGCTCCAGTGCGCCTGCGAATGGCCGCGAGAGGCCCGAGGGAGCCAGGGGCGACACGCCCGGGAGCGACGAGGACGCGCGCAGGAACGCGACCAGCTCGCCGGCGTGCGAGGCGGCCCGGGTGCCCTTGGCGCCCTTGGCCTTGACGTCCTCGCCGGAGGTTTTGGCGTTGCGCTCGGCGACGCGCTTGGCGCCCTCGGCGCGGTCGGCGGCGTCGGCGGCCGCGACGGCGCGCGAGGCGGCGACGCGCCGAGCCTCGGCCAGCGGGGCGCCGGCGGCCTTGGCGCCCTCGAGCACGGCGCGGACCAGCGGGTCGGCCTCGCTGGCGGCCTTGGCAGCCTTGGTTCCCTTGCATCCCCCCATGGCCGGCTCCTCGAGCGCGGCGTTGGCGCCGACCTCGAGGAACCCGGCGCAGGCCAGCGCGAGCACGGCGGCGCGCTTGACGTCCTCCGAGGCGTCCTTGGACTTGGCGAGCGCCGCCAGGCCGTCCGCGGCGCGCACGGCGGGCGCCTCCTCGGACGATCCCAGGGAGAGCTGCAGCGCGCGCACAGCGGAGAGCATGGCGGACAGCGACGAGGCGGGCGAGGGCGCGAGGCGACCGCCGTCCTCGTCCTCGCCCTCGCTCTCGCTGTCGTCCTCGCTGTCGTCCCCGCTGCCCTCGCTCTCGTCGCTGCCTTCGGCGTCCGACGCGGACCCGTCGGCGCTCTCGCTGCTCTCGTCCGTCTCGCCGCGCGCCTTGGCCTCGACCTCGAGCGCTTGCAGCGCGGCGTTGACGCGCTTGACGGCCTCGGCGCCGCCAGAGGGGGCGTTGCGGAGCGCGACGAGCACCGAGAGGCGCGCGGCGCGGTCGCGCAGCACGGCGGCGGCGAGGTCGAGCACGGTCGCCTGGCAGGCGGGCTCGAGCGCGTCCTGGTGCGAGGATCCCAACAGCGCGACGAGGCGGTCGGTCAGCACGCACGGGGCGTGCGAGGCCGGCAGCGAGGCCACGGCCGCGCGCGCGACGGCCAGCGCCTGCGCGCGGCGATCGAGCGAGGATGAGGCCAGCAGGTCGTTCTCGCAAGCCGTCTTCCACAGCGACGAGAGCGCGGCCTCCGAGTCGGTCGGCACCAGCGAGGACAGCGGGTTGAGCGCCGCGGCCGGCTCCGGGGCGGGCGCAGCCTCGGCGTCCCTGCCCTTGCCCTTGGCCTTGCCGTTCTCCCTGCGGCCCTTGCCGCCCCCCCCGGCGCGGTCCATCTTCTCGAGCAGCGTGAGCGGCGGCGGGAGTGACGCGGCCTCGCGCAGCAGGAGCGTCCAGAGCGGGTGCAGGTTGGGGAGCGACTCGGCCGTGGAACGCAGGGCCGGCAGCAGCACGGTGCGGACGTGCTCGGGCGAGAGCAGCGCGGCGCTCTCGGCGACGTCGTCCGCGACGTCGGCGTCCACGTGGCCTCCGCCGGCCGCGAGCGCGGCGCGGGCGGCCAGCACAAGGTCGCGCTTGGGCAGCGCCGGGAAGGACGCGCGGCGCCCGGCGGGGATGGCGCGTCGGACCGTCAGCAGCGCGACCAGCGCGTCGGGCGAGGCGGCGGCGCCGGGCGCGGTGGGCGCCGTCTGCAGCCACTCGGAGAGCGCCGGCGAGGCGTCGAGCAGGTCGGCGAACGGGACCGCCTTGGCGCCGGGGGCGCGGGGGGGCCTGCCGGCGCCCGCGGCGACACCGCACCGCGTGCAGATGACCTCGAGCGCGGCGGCGGCCCCGGCCTCCTTGAGAAAGTGCTTCTTGCCGCCCGCCGAGAGCGCAGCCTGCACGAGCTCGGCGGCGACGGCGGCGTCGCCCTCGGGCGCGGCGCCCCTGGCGACGGCGGCGACGCCAAAGACGATGCCCAGCAGGCGGTCGCGCTCCTCGGAGCCGCTGGCGCCCTTTTGCGTGGTGAGCTCGGACCGCAGAAGCGCAAGCGTCTCGAGCGCGGCCACGCCGCCCAGACCGCGGCGCAGCGCCTCGGACAGTGCCACAGCGTAGCCCTGCCGCGCGCCGGCGCGCGAAGACGCGAGGCCGCGGACCAGGCGGCGGTACACGTACGCCGTCAGCGGCGCGCACGCGCTTAGCGGCGCGGCCGCCGACGGGGCGGCGGCAGAGGCGCCCTCGGGCGAGGACGCCCACGTCGCCTGCGCCGAAGCCACGGCGGCGATCAGCGACGCCGCCGTCGAGGCCTGACGCTCCTGCGCGACGAAGACGCGTGGGGGGGGGGGGAGTGGAGGGAGGTGGATGAGACGTTGGGGGAGAGGGAGCGAGAAACGGAGCGGGGGAGGGGTTGGAGAAGAGAGTGCGAGAAGAGAACGGGGGAGGAGCTGGAGAGGAGGGCAGAGGTGGTGGGGGAGGAGCTGGAGAGGAGGGCGAAGGTGGTGGGGGGCGAGTGCCGCCGAGGGCCAAAGCGCGGGAAGAAAGAACTGCATCGTCGGGAGGCGATGTGCGCAAAGAAAAACGCCGGCCACAGCCACCCGCCTCCACCCCCGCTTTCGCTTGCCGCTCCCTTTTCCGGGTTCAGCCGGACCTCCGCCGCGTCCCGTGCATCCCCGCCCCTCCTCTCCCCCGCCCGCGCTGCTTCCCTCGAGACGCTCCGCGCGTCCCGCCCGTCGAGGCGTTTGTGCGAGCGCGAGAGGCGCGCTCGCGCGCCCCGCTCTCCCCGTTCAGCCCGTCAAACACGCTCGCGACGATCGCACCTGATCGAGCGTCGCCAGCTGCCAGAACATGTCCAGGACCTGCGGGAAAAAGGAGGGGGGGGCGGTGCATGGCGTCGAAGCGCGGGGGGGCGCCGTCGAGCGGTCGACGCGGCGGGCAGCGCGCGGAAGTGGTCCAGTGCCGCTCGAAAGCGCTCGATGGGACGATCGCGCGCGAAGCAGGGCGCGCACCTCGCGGTCGACGTTCATGGCCGTGAGGCCCGGCGGGCCCCGTCCGTCCGTCGCCATGCGAGCCTCCCGCGCGGCGCGCGCGACGATGCGCTCGCGACGGGTTCCTGATGCAGCGCGCTTCGAGCGATGCCCACGGGTGCGGATTCAGGATCCGACGCGAGGTTCCGACGGCCTCACCGACGCCCGCCGCGCAGCGTGCGGCGCGGCGCGCGCGCGCGCGGGGCGGCCGGCGCGGGCGCCCGCTGCGCAGGGAGGGGAGCGGGGCGAGGAGGGGGG
>PGFX01004044.1:0-10102 GCA_003612995.1 Prototheca bovis | reverse complement strand
ACGCCTGCCGCCCACGCCCACGCCGCCGCCCCCGCCGCGGCGGGGACCGCGGCGGGGGCGGCGGCGGGGGCGGGGGGGGGCGGGGGCACGGCTCCGGCGGGGGGCACGGGAGCGGGGACGAGGTTTGCGAATCCGGTGCCGAGGATCTTCCTGGCGGTGGCGGTGAGGTCGTTTCCGGTGATGGCGTCTCCCAGGACGACGTCCGAGCCGCGGACCGCGGCGGCGACGGCGAGGCTGCGCGCGCTGTCGAGCGCCTGGGCATGCGGCAGCGTCGGCTGGAAGCAGCGCGTGGTCACGCCCTTGGCAAAGGCGGCCAGCGAGCCCAGGTCGGCCTCCGAGAGGTCGATGCCGGCGCGCTGCGCGTGCGCCAGGCACACGTGCTGCTCGTAGCGCGCCACGTGCGCGTTCTGGCCAAAGGCGTCGAACGCCGTGCCCAGGTAGAGCAGGTCGACCAGGCGCGAGACCGCCTCGGCCGCCGCGGCCTGGGCCTGGGCCTGCGCCGCCTGGGGGGTCGGGGCGGCCGCGGGGGCGGCCGCGGGGGCGGCCTGCGCCTTGGCCGCCGCCTGCTTGGCGGCCGCCTTGGCCGCCTTGGCCTCGCCCTGGGCCTCCTCGAGCTTCTTGGCCGAGGCCTCGAGTGCCTTCTTCTCCTGCTCCAGCGAGGCCTCGAGCTTGGCGACGCGCTTGCGCTCCGCCTCGAGCGCCTTCTCGGCCTTGGCCGCGCGGGCCTCGGCCTCGGCCGCCAAGGGGGGCTCGGGGGTCGTCTCGGCGGCCTCCTTGGCGGCCGCGTACAGGCGCTCCAGCTCCTCGATCAGAGCCTGCACCACGGTGCGGGAAGAAAGAGCGGCCTCCTGCGCGGATGCGGAAGGAAAGGAAAGAGCGAACAGGAGAAAGAGGTGAGGAAGGGGGAGGGGGAGGGAGCATGAGGGGGAGGCATGGCGCAGGCCGGAGCGTGGGGGGGAAGGCATGGCGCAGGCCGGAGCACGGGGGGGAGGCATGGCGCAGGCCGGAGCGTGGAGGCACAGAGACCGGAGCCCGAGAGCCGAGGGGGGCGAGGGGGGCGAGGGGAACGGAACGCGAGAGGGCGCCGGTCGCGATCGCTCGCCTTGCAACGACGCCGACTCGGCTCGGATCAAACTCTCTCCACCGGTCATCTCCCCGGAAGAGCGGCTCGGCGCACGCTCGCCGCACGCAAGCCCCGCGAACACGCCTCCCGCCCCCCTCTCCCCACGCGCCCCGCCACTCACCACACCGGGGCGAGACACCACACCCCGCTCGCCGCCCCACTCCCCGCCCGCCCGGCCGTCAACCGAGACGCCGGGCGCCGCCCGCGGCCCCGAGACGCCCCGTCCCGCGCGTCGCACCCGCACGTCGGCACCGCCGATCGCGGCAAAACGGCGCCCGATCGCCACGCCCCGACGGGTCCCGCGGCAAAGCGCGCCGCGCCCGCCGCCCGCCGCGTTTTCCAGACCCGGACGGCGGGCCGCGCGAGGTCGCCCCTTTCCGCCTCTCGCCGACCCCTCCCATCTCCCCCCCCCCCAACCCGCCTCGCCCCGCCTCGCCTCGCACGCTCGGGACGCTCGCTCCTCTCCTCTGGAAGGGCGGTCCCCGATCCGCGCGACGGCGCGCGGGCCCGGCGGCGAGATCGGGGCGCGATCTCGCCGAGGCGAGCGGACGCGCACGCCACGGTCGCGATACCCACATGAGCGATCCCGCGCGCGAGGACGACAGAGCCCCGCGGCGCGGCGCGGCGCGACGGGCGATAGAGTCGGGGGTGGAAGAGAGGGAGGGGGGGGGGGGCGCCGGCAAGAAAAAACGATCACCGCCGCGCGGCGCGACGCGCGCGAGCCGAGCGCCGCGCGCACCTGATCGGCGTTGATCTCCATGCCACCATCGCGCTTCGCCTGGATCTCATCGATGCCGCGCAGGCGCTTGCGAGCGTTGCGCAGGCGCTTGAAGACGGCCGACAGCACGGCCGATGCGGGCCCGCTCTCCGGAACGGAGCCGTCGGCGGGCTGCGCAGCCTTGGCGGACGTCATCGTGCGACGAGACGAGCGATCAGACGAGCGAACGGCGAGCAATTGGGCGGCGCCCGGCGGGCCGACCGGCGCACAAGTCCACGTCCCGGCTCGGCGCGACCGGCGGGGGGCCGGCGCGCGGCGGGCGGGCGCCGGGCCTGGGCGCCGGGCGGGCGACGAGCGCGGCGAGGCGCGGCGCGGCGGGACGGGGAGGGCGGGCGAGGGGGGGAGAGGGAGAGCGAGGTCGGCCCGGCGCGGGCGGGCGCGCCGAGCCGCGCGGTCGCTGCGCCCCGAGACGCCGACGCGCGATCGATCGGCCGTCTCTTCTCGGTCCGCGTCGAGGATCTCCCCTGCAGCGCGAGTCGCTCTCGCCTGCCCCACCCCTCGGCGCCCGCGCGCTCGCTCGTCCGCGCGCCTCGAGCCCCGGCCGGGCCTCGATCCCGGCGCGGAGACCATGCTGCCGCTCGCGGTCCTGAAGACGGCCCAGGGCCACGCGGTGGTGCGCGATGTTTTTTTCGCGGCGCGAGGGACGTCATGGGGGCGAACCGACCGGGGCGATGCGGCAAGGAGGGCGCTCGGGTCGCACGACGCGGATCGGAAGAGAGCGCGGAGGGAGGGGAGCGGGGGTAGGGAGGGGAGGGGAGGAGGGAGGGGAGGGGAGAGGGGGGGAGAGGGGCCTCGACGGTAGCTGCGAGGGTCCAAGGTCGAGATTCAAGGCTCGAGGATCGTCGAGCGCGGGGCGGCTTTTTCCCTCCGTCCCGAAACCGAGAAGCGAGCTCGAGGGCGGGGAGGGCGTCGAGCCGTCTCGACGTCGGGGCACGCGTGGCGGGGAGGGCGTCGAGTCGTCTCGACGTCGGGGCACGCGTGGCGGGGAGGGCGTCGAGCCGTCTCGTCGCGGGGCACGCGTGGCGGGGAGGGCGTCGAGCCGTCTCGACGTCGGGGCACGCGTGGCGGGGAGGGCGTCGAGCCGGCTCGTCTCGGGGGCACGTGGCGAACAAGGCGTCGAGCCGACTCGTCGCGGGTGTGCGTGCGGGAGGGAGGCGCCTCCTGGGTTTGGCCTTTTCTCCCTCCTCTCTCCTTGCCGTTGCGGGTCTGACGGTTCGCGCTTCTGCGTTCGCGCGCTTTTCCTCGCAGCTGATCGAGCTGAAGAGCGGGGAGACGTACAACGGCCACCTGGTGATGTGCGACACGTGGATGAACGTGCACCTCCGCGAGGTCATCTGCACCTCCAAGGACGGCGACCGCTTCTGGCGGCTTCCAGAGGTCTACCTGCGCGGAAACAACATCAAGTACCTCCGACTCCCGCCAGAGGTGCTCGAGCTCGCCAAGGAGGCCGCCTTCCGGCGCGACGAGGAAAGGCCCCAGAGCGGCGCGAGGGGGAGAGGCCGCGGAAGGGGCGGCCGCGGAGGCAGGGGCGAAGGGGCAGGGGGCAGGGGCGGCCGGGGCGAGGGCGGCTGGGCGGGGCGACGCGGCGAGGGCGGCGACCGCGGCCGCGGCAGGGGCCGGGGCAGGGGCGGAGCGGGCGGACGCGCAGCCATCGCCGAGTAGGCCGACCGCGCGCCGCCGCTCGCACGGCCCGTCACCGAGCAGACCGACCGCGCGCCGCCGCTCGCACGGACCGCTGCGCTTGTGCTCTCTCCTTTGCCGCTTTGTCGCCCATCTCCCTTTTCGCACGAGACGCCCTCTCGCCGGCGTCCCTCTTCCGCTCTCCGCTCTGTCGCTTGTTTCCCTGCTGTCTGTTGTGCCTTCCCGACCGCGCCCGCCCCCGCCCTTCCCGGGCGTGGGACGGTGAGAGAGAGAGAACGGGGAAGGAGATAGAAGCGGCGAGAAGGGAGAAGGACGAGAAGGGAAGGCCTAGGGTGCAAATTGGGGCGAGGGAGAGAACCGGAGAGGGGGAGAAAAAAAAACTGCACGAGCGAGCGAAAAGGGCGCGCGCCCGGACGCCCTCGTCAGGTTTTTCGCTTTTTTTTTTTTGTGCGCGCGCAATCCTTCAAATTGCAGCCCTTCGAGTCGGGCCCCGTCATCGGACCTCCTGCGTCGCGAAAAATGCGCACCTCAACATCGATCCCGCCCTCGACTCTCAACCCCGTTCCTCGACGCGCTTCGGGCCAAGGCGCAGCGTGCCGTCGCGGGGAGGGAAAGAAAAAAAAACGAGCGCGCCCCCGCACCGCGGCTCGTCGCTCGCCACCGCCGCCGCCGCCGCTGTGGCTCGTCGCTCGCAGCCACTGTCGCCACCGCCGCGGCTCGTCGCTCGCAGCCACTGTCGCCGCCGCCGCGGCTCGTCGATGCGCCTGCACGTCGTTACACGCGTGGGAAATGCCGTGGGGTATTTTTCCCGCCTTTTCTCCCGCCCTTTTCCCGTCCTTTCCCAGCCCCCCCGACTCGAGCGGCACTCGCCCTGCCAAATGCACCAGCCCAGAAGCGTGCGGGCGGACGCACCGAGAGCAAAAAGACCCTCCAAAAAGGACCCGCTTCCTTGGTGGCTTCCGCTGCCAAGCGCTCGTTGACTTGGGGCCCCACGGTGACTTCCACCGCCAGGGCTTGGGGGCTTTGCCGCTCTCGGTGACTTCCACCGCCAGGGCTCTGGGTCTTTGCCGCTCTCGGTGACTTCCACCGCCAGGGCTCTGGGTCTTTGCCGCTCTCGGTGACTTCCACCGCCAGGGCTCGGGGTCTTTGGCCCCCTCGGCAACCCTCACCGCCACGGCTCGTTGGCGTTGGCCTCTGGGCAATCCCGTCTCCTCGTAGCCCTCCCCTCCCCGCCGCTGCTTAGTAGTCGAAGGAGGCGCCTGTTCCGATGCCTCTGGGTCCTCTCTTCGCGCGTTTTTTCTTCCCGCCGTTTGCTGCGAGGCCGTCGTCGTCTTCGACGTGCAGCGCGGGGTGCGCAAAGGGCTGTCCGCCGAGGAAGGCAAAGGCCAGGAGCGGCAGGGCGACCTGCGCGAGCGCGGCGAGGCGCGGGAGCCAGGGGCGCTCGACGACGTCCACCGACGCCTCGGCGTCCATGCGGTCGGCGTCCGCGTCGAAGCGCGCGCACGCCGCCGCCGAGAGGTCGATCGAGCGCCACAGAGACTCCAACCAGCGGTACCCCACCGTCCGCGTCGTCACCTCCGTGAACCGAGCAAGACGAGGCGACTGAGGAGCAGCATCCGTGGCACCAGGGGAAGAGGCATCGGCCGTGGAGGGGGCATCCGCGCCCTCGGCGGAAGAGGCATCGGCCGTGGAGGGGGCATCCGCGCCCCCGGCGGAAGGGGCATCGGCCGTGGAGGGGGCATCCGCGCCCCCGGCGGAAGGGGCATCGGCCGTGGAGGGGGCATCCGCGCCCTCGGCGGAAGGGGCATTGGCCGTGGACGGGGTCCCGGTGCCCCCGGCGGAAGAGGCATCCGCGATCGAAGCAGCCTCGGCGGCATCGGGAGCAGCTGCCTCTGGCTCTTCCTTTTCCCCCTCTTCCTCTTCCCCCTCCTTTTCTTCCGCGCGAAGCTCTCTTTCGACGGTGATTTCTTCCTCGATCACCTGGGGCGCGAGCACCGGCTCTTCCTCGTTGTCCTTGGCGCCCCAGGACGCCAGCTCGACCGGGCACACCCACGGGAAGGGCCGCGGGGGCAGCGGCAGGGGCGGCGGCGGGGCCTCGCCGCCCTCGTCCGCGGCCTCCTGGGCGCGGCGCTCCCAGTCCTTGAGCGCCGCGCGGACGCTGCCGCGGACGCCCGGGCGGCGCATGCCCGCGCGGGAGCCGGCGAGGCGGCGCCAGGCCGCGGCCGCGCGCTCGGCGGCCGCGGCGAGCGCGTGCGGGTCGGCGGCGGCGGCGGCCGAGGCGTGCGTGAGCACGAGCGCGGCGCGCGCCCAGACGGAGCCGCCGAGCGCGTCGGTGAGGGCCGCGACGGTCTCGCGGTCGACGTCGTCGACGTCCGGGCGGTCGAGCCTGGCCACGAACAGCACCGCGTCCGGGGGCGTCGCGACGGCCGCGGCCCGGACCAGCTCCACGCGGTCGTGCGACGTCACGCCCAGCTCCAGGGGCGACGGGCAGTCCACGACCCGCAGCGAGAGCGGAGACGTCAGACGCGGAAGCGGCGAGGACGACTGGGGGGGGGAAGGAGGAGAGGGGGCGTTCCCCTCTCCGGCGCTCGCGGAGACCTCTTCGCTCGCGAGGCGGTAGGCGTCGGGCTCGACGACGCGGACGTAGGCGGCGGCGCGCGGAGGGTCGTGGTGCGCGAACGCGAACACGGGCGCTGCCGCGGGCTCGGACAGCAGCGCGTTCACGACCGAGGACGCGCCAGAGCCCCCCACGCCGACCACCAGCACGTTGAGCGACCGCCGAGGCGCCGCCGACGCCGCCGACGCCCGCGCAGACGCCTTGGCGCCCTGGCGCGCGCGCGACACCGCGCGCAGAGCCGCGCGGCGAGACGCCGCGGGAAGCGCGCGCAGACCCTCCCACGGCCGCGTGCTGGGCGGAGGCTTGGCGGCCGGCCCGGGCGCCCCGGGGGGGCCGCCAAAGCCCAGCTGCCGCCCGAGAGGGCCGAGGCTCGACAGGGGGACGTAGCCGAGCCCGGGCACGAACACGACCTGGTTGGCCCAGTTCGAGGGCGCGGAGGGAGCCGCAGCGGGCGCAGAGGGAGGGGACGAGGAAGGAGAAGAAGCGGCAGAGGCGCCGGCGGCGGCGCCAGCGGGGGCGCCTGCGGGGGAGCCAGCACGATCCCCGGCAGAAGCCCCGGCAGAAGCCCCGGCAGAAGCCCCGGCGGAAGGCCGTGCGGAAGGCCCGGCGGAAGCGCCCGTTCCCGGAAGACCCTGTGCACGCTCCTCCCCTTCTTCCTCCTCCTCCTCTTCCTCTTCTTCCTCTTCGATGATGCCTTCGACCATCTCGGTTTCCTCGCGGTCCTCGGCCTCTCGCAGCTTGCGGAAGCGCTCCTGCGCCTCGCGCCTCGCGCGCGCGAGCGCCTCCTCGAGCGATTCGCGGCCCTCGGCGCCCTCGTCCTCGTCCTCTTCCCCGTCCAGACCCTCGCCCTGCGACTCGATCGAGGCCAGCGGGTCCACCACGCGATCCGGGTTCAAGGCGCCCGACGACGACGCCGCCGCCGCAGCAAGAGGAACAGAGGAGGAAGGCCCGGCGGCGGCGGAGGCGGAGGCGGCGGCGACGCCGGCGCCCGCACCGACGGCGCCGGCACGGTCGCAGTCCTCCTCGCCGCCCTCCTCACCGCCCTCGCCCTCCTGCACGGCATCTCCAAAAGCCTCCTCTTCCTCCGCTTCCATCGCCTCCTCCTCCATCGCCTCCTCCTCCTGGGCCTCTGCGGCCTCTTCCGCGGCGCGTTCCACGGCTCTCACGACCGCAGAGGGCGAGGAGAGCTCTGCCTCCGCCTCGGCGGCGCCGAGCGGGCCCGGAGCCACCTCGATGCCGTCGGGACGGGACAGCTGTCCCTCGAGGCGGGCCTCCTCCTCGAGCTCCTGGGCCACCTCCTCGGCGGCCTCGGAGCCCACGCCACCCTCGGCCAGCTCCTCCAGAAGGTTCTCGACCACCTCCGCGATCGGCACAGACGACGAAGCAGACGGCTCCACGACGCCTGAGGGGTGGGCGAAGCGGAATGGGGGGGACGGGGGACGATGAGCGGGCGGGGGGAGGGGGAACGGGAAAGGGGGGGGGGGGGCGATCGGCGAGCGGGAGGAGCGGCAAGGGAGGACCGGGGGGGGGGGGCGGAAGGGAAAATAACGATGCGCATGCGTGCGTTCGTGCGCGCTCGGAGAGACATCGAACGCATCCAAAGAGAGATCGGGACGACGCAAAGCGGGTAGGACAGGAAAAGGCTCGGCGGCGACCACCCGCCCTCCTCGCATGCGCCGGAGAGCCCCACGCGCCCCCCGCAGCCACTCCCCCGCTCGGGCCCCTCTGCCGTATCGCCGCATCCCTTCCCCTCCCTCCCCCGCCCCTGCCCCAGCCCCGCTCGCCCGCGTGCCTCACCCGTTCAGCGTCGCTCGTGTCGCTCGGAAACCATCGGCCCATCGAGGCGGCATGCGCGACCGTCTCGCGCCGCGCGGCGGCCAGAGGCCGACGCGGCGCGTCGCAAAGGGGCTCCGCGGGCGTCGGCCGCCCCCCTCCCCCTTCCCGGCGCGCGCCCGCCCCCTCCCCCTTTCCACGGTCCCAGCAACGCGGGGGTCGCAGCTGGCGGCGTCGCGACGCGACCGCGCGGCTCGCGCACCTGTGTCGCGATCCAGATCGGCAGACGACGACGCGTCGGCGCTCGGCGCGTCGACCATGTCCTCTGCCTCGCTGGCGGCCGCGCTCGCGTTGGCGCTGTGGCGCTCCTCGCGCGAGTCCTCCCAGTGGTCCTCGTCGGAGGACGACATCCCGAAGCGCACAAATCTGCCCGATCGCACGCAGCCCGACGCTCGAGCGCAGCGCTGCCCGCGCTGGACGACGACGCGGTGGGCGCGGGCGCGAGAGCGGCGGGGCGCGGCGGCGGGGGGGGGGAGGGGGCGGCCCCCTCCTCGCCGTAGGAGAGGGGGGAGGGGGCGGCCCCCTCCTCGCCGTAGGAGAGGGGGGAGGGAGGGGAGGAGGGGAAAAAAGTGAGGTCGGCCCTCCGCCCTTCCCCTCCGAGGACCCACGAGAGCGCGCGGGAGAGCGGGGCTCGGCTCGAGGAGCACAGAACGCCCGGATCGCCCGCGCGACCAAAGGTGTCTCGTTGATGCACGCCTAGGCGAATCGGCCGCAGCGGCGCCCGCCCGGCGCCCGCGATCGCCCGCGCATCGCGCCCTTCGGGACCGGCAGGACACCCACGTCCGCGGGCCGGCCTCGCGTGGCGTGGCCACCTCGCGCTCGCCCCGGCGCGCGCGCGCGCGCGGGCCCGCGCGAGGAACGGGGGGGCACCCCGTTCTCGGTCGGCGAGATCCAAACCTCCCTCGCCTCCCGCCCGGCGTCGCCGCACTTTTTCGTCGGTTTTTCGTTGGGCGAGTCTCGGACCCTTTCCGCCGCGGCGCCTCGGGGCACCGCCGGGGACTTTGAGCCGCGCGGGCTTCCACCGTCCCGCTCTCCCTCTCCCTTCCGCGGACAACCTCTCTCCGCGTCTCGCCCCGGCCGACGAGCGTCGCGGCTCGCGTTTGGCGCATCGACGATGGCCCAAGACGCCAAAGGCGCGGCAGCGCGCACCCAGATATCCGCGTCGTCGGCCGTGGGCCTCTCCGGCGAGCGCGACGAGGTGCGCCCCCGTTTTTGACCGTCGCCGCGCGGCGTCCGGCCTCGCGTCAGGGTCCCCCTCCGCCCTCTCCGCCCGTCCCGGGCACCTCGCCCGTCCCGCGCGTCTGCGCGGCGGGCGTGCGGGCGCTGGGGGACCCCTCTGCCTCGACGGCTTGTCGGACGCGAAATGGCGAGACGTCGCGGTGTCGCCCGCGCGGGGAGGTGGCCGGCGACGGCCGCCGAGGACGGCGAAAACGTCCCCCTCGTCCCGTCCCCCGCCCCCGCCCCCGGCCGCCCTCCGCACCGCGCCGCCCGTCTCTCGCGCCCGGCCCGTCGACCCTTTGCCCGCTCACCGCCTCGCCTCTCCCTCCCCCGCCGCATCGCCAGGACGCAATCTGCTGGATTTGCCTCGAGAGCTCCACCGATCTGGTGTATCCGTGCAAGTGCCCGCGGTGCGTGATCGGAACCGCGTACCGCCCCTGCCACGAGTCTCGAACGAGGCGAGGCGGGGTGCGCGCAGAGGGCGGCCGGCGCGCGGAGCTCGTGGCCTGGGCGCGGCCGCGCGCGCCTCCCCCCCCTTCCTCCCGTCCCCCCGCTTCCCCTCGCCGCGCTCCCACCCCTGCCGACCCGGCCCGGCCCGGACCGTCGCGGCTCGGCCCGTGGTGGTGGGGGGGGGAACGTTGTGCCTCTCGAACGGATGCCGGCGCTCGTCGCTCGAGGACCCATTCGGCCCATTGCACGACGCGCGGCGCTTTTGCGAGGTCACGAGTCCGCGCGGAACGCGCGCGGGGGAGGGGGATTGCCGAGGGAGGGGCGCGGGGGATGGGCGCGATTCGCGGCGGGCGCTGCGCTGCGAGAATGGGCGGCGGGAGGGATGGGCGCGATTCGCGGCGGGCGCTGCGCTGCGAGAATGGGCGGCGGGAGGGATGGGCGC
>PGFX01004043.1:0-10103 GCA_003612995.1 Prototheca bovis | reverse complement strand
CCCCCCGAACTTGCGCCCGCCTCCCTTCCCGCGCGCGCCCCGCCCGCGACGGCGCGCCCGCGCCGGCGCCCGTGCGCGTCCGCTCGCGCACGTCGCGGTCGCCGCCGCCGGCTCGGATCGTCAATCTGGCGGCTTTCTTCCCCATCCGAACGGACGACCGCGCGCGAGGAGGCGCGCCGCGCGCTCCGTTGCCCCCTGCGCGCCCTCCGGGGCGGTCGGCGGCGCGGCCGCCTGGCGAGGGGATCCCCGCGCGGCCGGGCGAGGGGCCCGGGCGGTCGGCGAGAGAGGCGGGGGCGGATCGAGGGGCAGGGGGAGGGGGAGGCTTGGGAAGGCGCAAGAATCCCGGCGCGCGGCGGGAGCTTGGGTTGAGCTCCGTCGGCGCTGCCTTCCGAGGAGCGGATAGGCGAGCTTGCGAAGCCGAGCGTCGAGAGCCAGGGGCGAGCGGCCTCGTGAGCCCTTTCGGCGCCGCTCACCTCTTGGCCGCTTCTCTCTTGGCCGGCTCTGCGTCGACCCTGCGCTCCGATGGCTCCGGCCTCCGGCCCGTCGCCGTCCCGGGTGCTGGTTCCGCTGTACCGCGTCTTCCTGCGCCGCATTCGGTACCTGGAGCGCTCGCAGGTCGGGTCGCTGCGGGTTCGGGACGGCCTCCGAGCGTCGTGGCCCGACTCGTTCGACGCCTGGTGGGACGCGGATGCGGCCGCGGCCGCGCGTCGGCTGACCGCGCGCCGGCTGCCGTGGCTGAGCGAGGGCGAGGCGAAGGGCGAGTGGACGATCGAGGAGCTGCGGCGCGTCGTCCGAGCCGCGTTTCGCGGGGAGCGCGGGGAGCGCGAGGGGCGGGCGGCGCTCGGCGGAGGGGGCGGAGGGCTCGGAGGGCGGGCGGCGCTCGATGGGGAGAGCGTGGTCGGCGGGCCGTCGGGCGCCGCTCGGGGAGGCCGAGGCTCTGCGTCGAGCGACGCTCCCCTCTCCGCTCGCCCAGGCGACGCCGAGCGCATCTCGAGCGGCGCGGCGGCGAGCAGCTGCGGGGCGGGCGGCACGGCCCCTCTTGCGGGGCCTCCCGGGTCGGCCACGGCGCTGGTGCCCGTCTCGTCCGTTCCCGAGGTGACGCACTCGCCCTTTCCGCGCTTTCCGCGGTCTTTCGTGCCGACAGCCAGCGCAACGGGCTACCACCTTCCGTCCGGAGCGGCCGCACGGGGGCCCGCAAACGGCGAGCGGGACGTCGGCGGCAGCTCGAGTGCCCTTGGAGGCAGCCCGAGTGCTCCTGAGGGCGCCAACGCCGCTGGCGGCACCGTTGTTGCCGATGGCTTTGATGCGGTTGGCGGCACCGCTGCCGCCGAAGGCAGCAATGCGGCTGGTGGCGCCGTCGCTCGCGACGGTACCGCCGCGGGTGGCATCTCGACCGATGGCGCCCTCTCTCCTTTGTCCAGTGCCCTCCTCCCGGCATCCTCTCCTCTGCTTTCCTCCGCGCGCGGTTCGCTCGGTTGGATTTCCGTCGAACCCGCCGTGCAGGAGCGCGGGAGCGGAGCCGGCTTTCTCGAAGCGCTCGGCCTCGCCCCCCAGGCGCCCCCCGCGCCGTCCGCCTCTGAGACCCTCTCCCCCTCTCCTCCCTCGGTCTCCGAAGCCCTCTCCGCTTCTCCCTTTTCCGCCCCCTCGGCTCCGCCCGCTGCTTCCGCGGCCCCGAGGTCCGTGCTTCCGTCCCCCCTAGACGCGTCGATCGCTGCGCTGCGCGAGCTGGAGACGCAGGCGCTTCTGACGCGCGCCTCGCGGGTCACGCGCTCCTCGACCGCCCGCGGGCTCGAGATCGACGCCACGGCCTTTGGCCCCGTCCCGCGCGGCGGCGGCCTGCCCGCGCGGGCGGGGCCCGTCGTGCTGCGCACGACGCGCGTCGAGGAGGAGATCTCGGGGTCGGTGTTGCGCGGCATGCGCGACCTCGGCCGCATGCTGCGCCTGGGCGGCGAGCGCAAGGCCCGCGGCCTGCGGCCAGACCCGACCTGGGCCGACAGGCTCGGGACCCGCTCGCTCGTCGCGCTCGCGGAGGTCGTGCTGCTCGCCAACCGAGACGAAGAGCTGGCAAAGGGAGACGCGGAGGAAGACGACGCGGCGCAGGAACGCGGCCCCGGATCGCAAGCGGCCGAGGGGCACGACGACGACGTCCGCGAGGTTTGCCCCGCGGAGGCGTCGCGGGCCGACCCGAGCGCGCTGGGGGCCGGGCCCAAGGACGGCCCGGGATCGCCTCGCGCGGAGCCTCGCGACGGCCACGTTCACCCGGGACATCTCGACTCTGGCGAGCCCACCGACGCAAACTCGGACGCCGACGGCGTTGGCTCCGTCCCCTCCTCCTCGTCCTCGGCTCTCGACGCCGACCGCCCCGCCCTTTCGCCCGCCGGCGTCCCGCTCCCACCGGGCTTCACGTGGGAGAGGCTCCTCTCGCTCGTGCCATCCGTTCGGCTGGTCGACGTGGCCGTCGCGGGCCTCGGCGCGGAAGCGGCCGGCGGAGGGGACGCGGCCCGGTCGGGCGAGGTCGCCGGCCTTGGCACCTCTGCGTCGCAGGCCGCCGAGGCCCGCGCATCCGAGTCCGAGCCCGCCGCACCGTCGCTGACCTTTGCCTCGGGCCGCTCCTCGGACGCACCTTTGCTCGCGGCGGCCGAGACCGCGTCCGCCGGCGCCGAGGCCGGAGACGGCGCCTCGGCCTCTCTCCCCGGCGACGAGCCTGCGGACGCGCATGGCCCGCCCGAGGTGCAGGACCTGCTCTTCTCAGCGCTGTCCTGGGACGGCTCTTCAGACGTCTTCGGCGAGTCGATCGGCGGCTTTGTCTCGCCAGAGGTCGACGCCATGCTGCTCCGCCTCGGGGGCTACGAGACGGACGACGAGTGGGAGGGCGAGGCGGGCGAGTGGGCGGCCGACGGGGGCCGCGCGGCCGTCGACGGCGAGCGCAGAGGCGAGCTCCCGGCAGGAGCGTCGGCGCGGGAAAACGCCGTGGTCCTTCCCGCGTCCTCCCCGGCGCCTCTGCCGTGCTTCCCGCTGCCTTCCCGGGCCCCGCCCCTGGCGCGGCCGGCCTGGGCCGTGCACCTGGACCTCCCTCGCGCCACGCGCCGCAAGGCGTTGCGCCGCGCCTGCGCGCGGCGCAACGAGCAAGCGGTCGCCGTCGAGGAGCTGTGGAGGCGCGCCGAGCCGGAGGACGGTCCCGTCCGCTCGAGCCTCTTCAGCAGACACCCACTGCCCTCACACCTCTCCGAGGCGGCGGCGCGCGCGCTGACGCTCACGCGGCGCCTCCCGCCGTCGCCCTCGGACCGGGCTCGGCGGCGGTCGTGGAGCAGGGGGACGGCGCGCCGCTTCTTCGTCGTCCAGGACCCGAAGAGGGGCGGGGCCGGGGCCGGGCGCGGCGTCGAGGACGGCGAGGATCAGGACGCCGCGCCCAAGCGGTCGGAGGCGTTTGCGGGCCACCACCGGCGGGTGAGGCGTTGGAGAATGCACGCCGGGACGAGGCATGGTGGGGAGGATGCGGAGAGGGAGTGGGGGGTCGACCCGCTGTCCGAGGACGACGAGCTCTTGGGCGAGCGGCTCGCCGGCCCGTCGGGCTGCGACGTCCCGTCCGCGTCTCCGAAGGCTTCCGCGTCCTCCCCTCCGTCTCTCGTGACGCTGTACGACGCGGACGAGATCGACCGGCTCCTGGCGGACGCGGCGCGGGACGAGGACGAGGCGCGCCGCGACGCGACGCCGGGTGCCGACGGCGAGGCGGGCACGCGTCCCTCCCCCGTCGCGTACCCGGCCCTCGCCCCATCGCCCGCACTGCCATCCATCTCGCTGCGCGCCGCGGGGGGGAGGGACGCTGACGCGGACGCGGACGCGGGCGCGGCGCCGGGCGATCTGCCGTCCGACGGCGCGGCGGCGGCCGGCGACCAGGACGCCGACTCGGACCTCGACGGCGCGTTCGTTCCCGCCGCCGGCCTCGTCGACGAGGAGGAGGATGACGACGACCCGGACAGCGCGGCCGAAAAGCACATCGTGCGGCTCCGATTCGTCAACACCAGGTGCGGAAGTGGCGGAACGTGGTGGAGGGAATGTGTGGAGAACGCGCCGCCCACGGAGGTGCAGCCGGTTTTTCCCAGAAAGAAGAGCCCGGCGGAAGCTCGATGCGCGACTCGGGGTTTTGCACGTGGCAGGGCGCAGGGCGCGTCGCGGTCGAGACGCACGCGTGCGTCTCGACCTCGACGAGTCTTGTTTTTTTGCGCTTTCACGATTCCTCGCGCGTGCGGACGATGAGCCTCAGATACTGCCGAGCGGCGCCGCCGGGGCGCGTGGGCGGAGACGCCCGGGGCGGGTGCAAGAGCCGCGCGAGGAGGCCGCGCTTCCGAACCAGAGGCGCCCCTCGAGAGGCAGCCCCTGCCGACGGAGCGCGCGATTTTTCGCGGCTATTGCGCGGCCCCCGGGCGTCTCTCTTCTCGCTCCTCCAGGCGGCGGTCCGCGAGCGGACGAACAAAAGGCCGAACTGACGCACGCGCAGGGAGCGTGGGCCCAGGGCGGCGGAACGGAAGGCGGGGAGAAGGGGAGTGGGGGAGGGGGGTGAGGGAGGACCTCCGGGTGCGCGGCAGCGCGCGAAGCGGAGCGCTTTGGGCGTTGGCCTGGCGCCTGCCGCCTGCCGCCTGCCGCGTGTCTTTTTTACCCTCTGCACCCCCTTGTCGTGCTCACCGCTTTCCCCCTCTCCTTTCCCTTTTGTTCTTCAGTTCGTCTGCGCTTCTGGTGGATCGGTGGCACTGGAGCGTCCAGACGGCGGCGTTCGCCTCGGTCCTGGGCGTGGAGGACAGCTGTCCCCACGGGTCTGGGTTTGCCCTGCTGCCGGGCGAGGCGTTTACGCTGCACGTCAAGCCCGAGGTCGAGGGCGAGTCGGCGTGGTTTTCTGGCGGCGTGCGCGTCCGGCGGGCGGTCGAAGGGGCGCGGGGCGACGCGGACGCGCTCGGCGCAGACTTTGAGGAAGGGCAGGAGGGGGACGGGCGGCGCTGGGAGTGGCGGGGCGAGTACGTTCCTTTCGGCCCCGTCGAGCTCGGGATGGGGTTGCCCTGAAGACGCGGCATGCGGCTCCGTCGCGGCGGACGGGACGAGACGCGCAAGCGCGTCTCCCTTGCTCGGCGGCAGAGGCGCGGTCGCCGCTCCGCGCGGCTGCACGCGCCCCGTCTCCAGTTGGCGTCACAGCGGTCCTTTCGGCCTTTTTTTGTTGTTGTTTTCTCTCGAGGCGCGACGTGCCCTGGCGATGCGCCGCGGCACGTGGCGCCATCGTTCCTCTTCGCGTTTTGCGCTCTGTGAGGGAGAACCTCTGGCATTGCCGGGTAGAGGCGAGCCTCTCTGGGCCTGGAAGACCGAAGTTGGTACACGCGCGGCTGCCGGCCGCCTGAGGGCAGGCCGGCTGCCGCTGCTGGCGGGAAGGGAGGGCTTCCCGCTAGAGCGTCGGGCGTCGGCCCTAGGGTCCCCGCGTCCCCCTAGGCCGGGTCCTAGGGTGACGCGAGGCGCGGGGAGCAGCGGAGCGGCCTGGGAGGAACGGGCTGCACCTCTGGGGGCGGCGCGTTCCTCACACGCCCGCTCCCCTTTTGTGCCAACGATGTTTTTTTTTTCGTCCATCGCGAAATATGCGTGATCTTTCCCCCTTTTCCTCCTTCTCATTTCCCGCTTTCCCTCTTTTTCTACTCCCGCCCCTCCTTTTTCCTCATCCCCTCTGCCCGCTCTCTCCCTTTTCCCTCTTTCTCTCTCTATTCCTTCCTCCCACGTCCCTTGTCTTCCCGTTTGCCTTGCCGCCTCCTCTCCGCCCCTTTTCCTCCTCCCCTTTCCCCTCTGTGCGTTTCCTCTCCGGGGGCGCCGGCTGTTGACTCGTCTACGCAGACGCTCTTCTCGAAAGAGACGGGGAGGGGAGAGCGGGGGGGAGAGCGCGGGGGGAACAGGGAGGGGAGAGCGCGGGGGGAGCAGGGAGGGGAGAGCGCGGGGGAGAAGGGAGGGGAGAGCGGAGGGAGCGAGAGAGTCGGAACGGGTTGGTGGAATCAAAGAGGGACGAGGAGAAGAGGACGGGGAGCGAGAGGAGGGGGAGATGGGAGTAGACGAGGGATCGGGGGAGGGGGAAGGGGCCTGGGGAAAAGGAGGGGGATCGGGGGAAGGGGACGGGGCCGGAGGAAAAAAAGAGGGACTGGGGGAAAAGGTGTGGGGTCGAGGGAAAAAAAAAAAAGGGAGAAGGATGGCGGTTGTGGTTTGGAGTCCCGTACCTCGGTCTCGTTGTGCCGTTCCTCCCCCTCCCCCTCCCCCCCCTCCTCTTTCTCCCTCTCCGGCACCTTAGGCTGGGAGGAGGTCGAGGTCGTCGAGCTGGTCGTTGTAGGTGGCGACCTTGCGCCTGATGGCGGAGGTGTCGACCCAGGTGACGTAATCCTGGTTTGATCTGGTGACGAGGTAGGCCGGGTCGGTGACGACCTTTGGTCCGACGCGGACGTGTCCCTGTTGGACAAAGGTGGTTGCTTCTTTGACGGTTTCGGCCATCTTGAGCTTGACCATGACGACGGCGAGTCGTCGTCTGCAGAGCGCCGAGGCGGCGAGGCCGTCCACCTGCGCGAGCGAGCGCTTGACGGGAACGAGGCCGGCGTCGTACAGCTTGGTCAGCAGCTTGTCCGTCATCTCGATGCGGAAGGGGCTCGACGGATCCAGCGTGCGCAGAATCGCCGTCAGCTTGGTCGCCAAGCCGACCAGACGGTTGTACGCCACGTAGTCGCGACGGTCGCCGATGTGGTACCGACGCATCGCCTTGAGCTCCCGCAGGTTGCCCTCATTCTTGTACGCCAAAAAGTTGACCTTCTTCAACAGCTTCTTCTCGTGAAACTTGAGCTCGCGCATCGCGACCACGCACCCAGAGCACCGCGCCGGAGACAAAACGCCCCGACCCCAAACGGGCGGCCGGCCCAACAAACAGGCGGGCAGAGCCTCTGGAGGAGGAGGAGACCAGGGAAGGAAAACAAGGGTCAGCAGGCAAAGACAGAGGAACACGAGAGAAAGCGAAACAAGGAAGACGGAGAAGAAAGATGGGTCAAAGCGAGAACGAGGGAGACAGAGGAAATGCACGAGAGAGAGCGGAGAGGGACCACGTTCCGACGAGGTGCTTACTCGGGTCAAGTGCCATTCCGCCCCCCCCCCCCTCCCAACACGCCTCGCTCTCCCCACTCCGGCCACCGCCTCTCGGTGCAGGTGCATCTCCCTCCCCCCTCCTCTCTCCCCCGCTCCCTCCCCTCCCTCCCCCCTCCTCTCTCCCCCGCTCTCTCCCCTCTCCTCTCCTCCGCAGCGCGCGCTCGCTCTTCTGTGCCTTTCCGGTCCCCGCGCGTCGCCCCGCACCTCTGCCGTCGTTCTCGAAACTGCGTTCGAGCGCGCTCCAGACACGCGCGAGACGCAAGCCTCGCGCGTTTCTGCGGCGCGGCCGGCCGCCGCGCCCGGCGGGAAGGAGCGCCTTCCCGCCCGCGCTCCCGACCTACGCGCGGGAGGAGAGAGGGCGCCGGGGCCCCTCTCCCCGCCCCCCACCCGCTCCTCCCTCCCCCGCTGCCCCTCCCTCTCCCCGCCCCCCCCCCGCTCCTCCCTCCCTCGCGCCCTCTCCCCCCTCCCCGCCCTCCCCCTCCCCCTCTCGCCCGCGCCCACGCGCGCGCGGGCACGCCCGCGCCCGGGGCTCGTTTCGCAGAACATCTCGACCCGTGTCGACCGACAGAACGCGAGCCGAACATCTCGTGTTCTGCGAGCGTCGCGCGTCCGTATCGTGCCGATTTAATCCGCACCCGCCTCTGCCCCGTTCCCGGTCCCGCCCCGCCCTCGCCCGCGATGCTGTCGCTCGCCCGCGCCTGCCGCGCGGCCGCGCCGCGCGCGTCCGCCGTGCGCGCGATGAGCACCGAAGTTGCGCTCCCGAAGCCCACGGTCGTCAAGGTCGCGTCGACCGACCTCGAGGAGCTCCCCACCACGACGCTCCCCGGACAGTCGTTCCAGGGCGACCTCCGCTCCGTCTCCGGCGTCGGCCTCGGCGACGGCATCGAGGACCACACCGACAAGTGGCTCAACGTGCGTGCGAGGCGTCCGTGCGGCGATCGCGACGGCGACGAGCGCGGCGCGAGCGTCGCGGACGTGTGTGTGTGTCGGGGTGGGGGGGGGGGGGGCGAGGCGCCATGGGCGCATAGGACGGCGAGGAAGGGGGAGTGGGAAGAGTGGGCGGTCGCCCGCGACGGTGGGGCGGCTTCTCCGCCCCCCCCGTCCTCCCCCCCCCCCTCCCCGCGCCTCCTTTCCTCTCTGTCGTTTCCCGTCTCGCCCCGCTCGCGCCTGACCTCGTCCTTTTCTCTGGCCGCGCAGGGCGACAAGTCTCGTTCTCCTCTGCACTACATCCAGACGAGCGAGCCGATCAAGGTGCACGGCGCCGTGGTGGCGTCGTACGGCGCCGACGACCACGGCCTGGGCGCCCCCGTGCAGTACATCTCGCTCAAGGGCACCTCGCGCGAGCACCCCGCCGTCTGCAAGTACACGGGCAACAAGTACTACTCCGAGGACTGGAGGCACGCCCACTAGGCCAAGGGATAGCGACGCGGGCAGGCGCGACCGGGCGCGCGCGCGTGGCGCTCCGGGGACGCGACCCGACGAGCCCTCGGAGCGGTGCCCGGGCTCGGCGCCCGCGCGACGAGTCAGCCTCTCCTGCCCCGCCTCCCCCCCCCCCCATGTCCCGCCCGACGGCGAGACGACACGTAGAGTCACACACACACACACTAGAAGGGACGCGGGGGAATCTCGCGCGGAAGATCGAGAGAGACGAAGCGGAACGGCGTCCGACAGAGGTCTGCCGAGAGTTTGGCGTGGCTTGCACCGGCAAAGCTCGACCGGCTTTCGGTCCCCCTTTGCCTTCTCCCATGCCCTGGGGGCATCCGATCGCCCCCTTGCTCTCCATCCCTCTCTCCCCCCACCCTCCCTCTCTCTCTCTTTGCGCCTCTCCCGGGTCCCGCCCGAACGGCCGGCCTGTTCGAACGGTCTTTTTTTTGCCCCGACCCGGTCAGAGCGGGTAGCGGAAAAGTGCGCATGGGGGGGTGGGGGCGGGAGCGGGGCGAACGCTTGCGGCGGGCCTCGGGAAGGGGGCGAAACGAACGAGGGGTGCGGAGGACGCATGCGGAGGCCGGAGGGAAACGAGTGGGAGCGCGAGAGCGGACGCGGAGAGGGGGCCGCTCGCAAAGGGACGAGAGTGCACGCCTCCATGGGCGCGGGTCCGGGACGTGGAGGGGCGTCGCCCTCACGGCTGTCCGCTTCGGGCGCGCTTGCCCGTCTGAGCGTCGTCGCCGTCCGGCGCTCCGCCGCCGGCGTCCGCCCGCGCGGGCTCGGCAAAGCCCTCGATGGACGCCACGCGCGGCAGCGGCTCGCGTCCTGAGTGGCGGGGGCTCGAGGGCCCCGGCGCCAGCGACGGCACGCGCGCCAGCCGCAGCCGCGGCGCCGCCGCGGTCGGGGGCGGCAGCGGCGGCGACGAGGCGACTGGGGAAGACGACAGGAATGCGGAAAGGGGGGGAGAGCGGGGAGGCGGCGACGTCGCGGCAAGGGCGCCTCGGGGCGGATGGGGCGAGGCGTCGGCCCACCCAGAGCTCCTGGACGGGTTGGGAGAGGCGTCCAACCAGGTCGCGCCGCGCGCCGAGCCGGGAGAGGCGTCCAACCAGGTCGCGCCGCGCGCCGAGCCGGGAGAGGCGTCCAACCAGGTCGCGCCGCGCGCCGAGCCGAGAGAGGCGTCGTTTCTGGACCCGCCGCGGATGTGGAGGAGAGACGCGTCCGCCGCGATTGCTCCATCCGGACCGGCGACGCCCCCTCCCGCCGCGTCCTGCCTCCCGCCGCCGCCGATCGGGAAGAGGCGGAGCGCGCCCGTCGCGTCTGGTGAGCGCGAGGGGGGGCGGCGCAGCGCGAGGCCCGGGTCGGGCGAGCTGGGCGGCGGCGATCGCGGCGGCGAGGGCGGCGCCGGGGCGGGCGAGGCCGTCGACGGCCCGGGGGAGGGAAAGGCAAACGGCGGCGGTGGAGGCGAGGCCGGTGGGACCAGGCGGGGCGGGGAGGGGAGCGGGACGGGTGGGACGTGGCTGGTCGGGAGCGAG
>PGFX01004042.1:0-10105 GCA_003612995.1 Prototheca bovis | reverse complement strand
GGGGGCGGGGAGGGGGGGGGGGGAGGGGGGGGGGGGGGGGAGAGAGGCGGGAGAAGAGGGGGGGAAGGGGGGAGAGAGGCGGGAGAAGAGGGGGAGAGAGATGGGGGTCGGAGGGGAGGGAGAAGGGGGGGGAAAGGGGGGGGGGGGGGGGGTGCGCGGGGGGCGCCCTGGAGTGCTGCTCCGCATCCCAGAGCCCGGGGCGGAGGGGGGGAGGGGGGAGCTGGGTGCGGGTGGGGAAGGGAAGACCTCTCTCGCTCCCCCCCCCCGCTCTCCTTCCGCTGCGGTCCCTTTTTTCCCCGTCTCGCTCCGGGGGGCAACTGCCCGGTCTCGTTCCTCCACGTTTTCCCCTAAAAGCTGGTGACTCCGTTGATGGGTCCTCGGATGCGCCTGGCGAGCTGCATGTCTTTGGGCTGGATGGTGACCCTGTGCGCGTGGATGGCGCAGAGGTTTGTGTCCTCGAGCAGCCCGATGAGAAAGTCCTCGGAAGCTTCCTGGAGCCCCAGCAGCGCCTCGGCCGTCCAGCGAAAGGGCTGGATCGACAGGCGGTTGGACACCTCGCGCACCAGCCGCGCAAACGGAAGCTTCCGGATCAGCAGGTCGGTCGTCCGCTGGTACTTGCGGATCTCCCGCAGCGCCACGGTGCCCGGACGGTACCGGTGCGGGCGCTTCAGGCCCCCGGGCGGAAGCTGAGACGCAGCCTTCAGGGGAGACTTTTTGGCCCCAAACTTGGGCGGGGACGGCTGCCATCGAGGGGGGGGGGGGGGGGCGCGAGGGGACGGGCGATCGGGACGAGGGCAAGGGGGAGCGGGAGGAGGGAGGTCAGAAGGCAAGGGGGAGCGGGAGGAGGGAGGCCCGAGGGCAAGGGGGAGCGGGAGGAAAGAAGTCAGAAGGCAAGGGGGAGCGGGAGGAGGGGGGGGATGCGATCGTGTCGGCTGGGAAGAGCAGGGTGTCTGGCCTCCGAAAGGAGGCGGGACAGCTCCCCATCGATGCGACTCTCCCTTCTCCTCCTCCGCCTCCTCCCCCCCGCTCTCCCAACACCGCTCCGCTCCGCTTTCCGCTCCCCTTTCCCTGCTCCGGCCGCCGTTTCGCCGCGCTCGCTCCACCGCATCCCGCACGTCTCGTCCAGACGCCGCGTCGCCGCGCGGACGCACCCTGTTGCGCTGCTTGGTGCGCGCCATGACGGGCAAAGCGACCCTCGAGGCGCGGCCCTGCGCGCCCGCGGCCGGCGGGGAAAGGGAAGCGCGCGGCGAGAGCTCGCGGCGGCGGGGGGCGCGGGCAGACGCGCGTGACGCCCGATCGATCGCAAACGCGCGAGACAAGGCCACGGCGTGACGCGCGGCCCGCGTCGCGACGCGCGCGCGGCGGCCCGAGGCGCCGCAGGCAGTCCGGCCGCGCGCCCGCGCGCGCGCCCCCTCCCGGCCCGGGCGCGCCATCGTGTGTTTCTCTGCGTGACAGCTGGGCGCGCGGGAAGCGCGGCGCCGCGGGCGCGGCAACGAAATGGGCGCAGTGGGGGGGGGGGGGGAGAGCTGGCGCGCGGACGCAAAGGCTGAGAAGAGGAATGCGGACGCGCAGAGGCGCGACGCGAGCAAAGGAGCGGTGGGGGGGGGCGGGCGAGAGCGACGCGCGCCGTCCGCGGCCCCTCACGCCTGCGCCCCGTACGCCTCCCTGGCCGGCCACGACTCGCCGCGCGCGCCGCCCCAGGGGGCCTCGAGCCAGGCCTGCCTGGAGAGCTCGAGGGTGATCTCTTTAAAGTGCGTCGAGTAGGACACGTCCTTGAAGCCCATGTTCCGGAACAGCGCGAGCGAGGGCGCGTTGTCCTCGCCGATCTTGGCGCGGAAGAGCGTGGCGCCCAGCTCGCGGGCGGCGTAGGCGAACATGGCCTCGGCCGCCTCGCGCCCCAGGCCGCGCCGGCGCGCGGCGGGCTCGGCGATCATCAGCTCCACCTCCGCGGCCTTGGGGTCCTCGTAGTCGTTGAAGAACAGGTTGACGTCGCCCACCATGCGGCCGAACCGCGCGTCCGCCGCGGGAGGGGGGGGCGCCGAGCTCTCGGCGCCGCCCTCCTCGCCGCCCCAGCGGCGGTCGAGAACGATAAAGGTCAGCTTGTCCTCGTCGTCGCGCCACGACGCCTGCATCGCGTACTCCTCTTCCATCGAGAGCGGCTCCGACGCCGTCAGCTCTTGCAACACGGGCGATTGCTGGGAGCGCGAGACGGGGGAACGGAGGGGAGGTAGGGAAGGGGAAGGGCCGCGAGGGGAGGGGCGAAAAGGGTGTCGGGGAGGCGGCGGCGCACCCGTCCCGCAACGCGCGCTCTTCCTCCTCCTCGTCTCCCCCCCCCCCCCTCCCCGCTCCCCGCTTGCAAGCGCGCGCGGCGCGTTCGGACGTCTTCGATCGCCGCGCTCGGCCCTCGCCGCCTCTTCCTCTGTTCCCCGGCGACGCACCATCCAGTGGTGGTAGAGCTCGACGTGCTCGCGCGTGTAGGGGACGAGCGCGCACCTGTCCCCCACCAGCGCCACGTCCGCGTTGCACCGCATCGCCGAGCACCGCCGGGCGCGCGGCGCGGGCCGGTGGAGCCGCGTTGCCGCGCGACGAAACGCGTCGACGGGCGGATGCCAAAGGTCGCGATGCGCGCGGCGAGGGCGCGACGTCGCCGGCAGGAGCGGAGGAAGAGGGGCCCGGCGACCCCGGCGCGCGGGCGCGCCCTGGCGAGCGGTGGCACGTGGGCGCGGGAGGCAGGGGAGAAAGGCAGCGGGAGGGGAGAAGAAACGTTTCGCGGCGGCGCGTCGCGCCGGAGGAGGCGCTGGGCGCGGAAACGACGGGCCGAGAGCGCGGAACGTAATGACTGAAATCAGAGGAGAGGCGCGGGAGGTAGCGGGGGGCTGCGAGACGAGCGAGCGGAGAGGGGGAGAGGGGGAACGAAACGGGGCGCCGAGAAAACGAAAAAGGGGAAAAAAGAAAGAGACGAATCCGCGCTCCCTCCGCGCCGTTCCGGGGGCGGGGCAGAATGGAGAGGGGAGGAGGTGGGTAGAATAAAAACGACGGTTCTGTCGCTCGGCGAGCTCGCTTTTCAGCCCGCTTTTGCGTCTCGCGGCGCGACTCGGTTTGCGAGACGGTGGAAGAGATGGAAGGAAGGGCACCAAAAGGGGGGGGGAGGCTCCTCTCCTCCGCTGCCCTCACGACACTCGGCTCTCCCCTCACCCCAATCATCCCAATCGCCTCTCCTCCGCTTCCTTTTTCTTCCATCCCTCGCTCCTCGCGTTTCTCTCGCCCTTGCGCGTCCGCGCCGCGTCTCTGAACGCCTGTTCGAGCGCTGCCTGGCCCTCCCTCGGCACGAGGGCGGCCAGCTTCCCGCGGCATCCCGGCACGGGCGCGAGGAGACAGCCGTGCGCGGTCGCGCGCCGCGTCAGCCTTCCGGCCCGCGCCATCTCCTCGACGGCCTGCGCCGCCGACGATGCCGCGAAGCGGTCCGGCAGCGGCGGCGAGGCGCCCGCGAGGCGCGCCGCCTCGGCCGCGAGCGCGAGGCGCAGCGAGGGGAGCGCGGCCCCAAGCGCGGCGGGGGCCCACAGAAGCGCCCAGGCCGGCAGCGCGGAGGCGCGGAGAGAGGCCAGGATGGGCAGCGCACACGGCGAAAGAAGGGCGTGGGGGAGAGGGCTCGGAGAAGCGGTCGACGAGGCGCGGGGGAGAGGGCTCGGAGAAGCGGTCGACGAGGCGCGGGGGAGAGAGGTCGGAGAAGCGGTCGACGGGGCGTGGGCGGTTTCCGCGGTTTCCCCCTCGAGCTCGTCGCCCCCCTCGCTCGTCGCCGCTCCTCCCCTCCGCACCACCAGCTTCTCGCGCAGCTCCTCCGCGTCCTCCTCCCTCTCGGCCCGGATCCGCCCCGCCGCCCGCACGACCCGGTCGAGCGCCCACGCGATCGGTAGGGAAGAGGCAGGAGGGGAGACGGGGGGCGCGGGGCACGCGGAGCTGCCGACGCGCTCCACGCTCCCGCCCCCTCGGCCTCTTCCTCTTCCCCACCCGTCGTTGCACTCCCCCGCCTCCCTGCCCTCCCGCTCTTCCTCCTCCCGCAGCAGTCTTCTCCAGCGGTTGCGCTCGATGCGGTCGTCGGCGTTCGAGGGGTCCAGGGAGGGCGAGAGGCCGCGCGACCGGGCAAACGCCTCGAGGTCCCTCTTCCGCACCCCCAGAAGCGGGCGCACCACGAACAGGGGAGGGCGGGCGGCGTCACGCGCCGTGTGCCACGCGCCCTCCGCCATGCTCCCCTCTTCCTCCCCTCCTCCTCCCCCGCAGTGCGCGATCTCGGCGAGCGGGCGCATGCCGGCGAGGCCGGCGAGGCCCGAGCCCCGGACGAGACGAAGCAGCAGCGTCTCGGCCGCGTCGTCCGCGTGGTGGCCCATCAGCACCGCCCCCGCGCCGTGCCGCGCGCACGCCTGCCGGAGCAGCGCGTACCGAGCCTCCCGCGCCGCGCGCTCCAGGCGCTCGGGAGGGGGGAGCGGCCGCCCCCGCGCCCCCCCGACGCCCCACGACGCCGTCTCCACCGACGCCTCGAGGCCAAACGCCTCCGCGGCCTCCGCGGCCCGCGCGGCCTCGGCACGGCTCTCGGGACGCAGCGCGTGATCCACCACAATCGCGAGCGGAGGCCGCGCGAGCCACTCGCGCCACGCACCACCCCCCGCAACTGGCGCCCCCGTTTCCGCCCCGCCCGCCGCAACAGACGCCCCCGTTTCCGCCCCGCCCGCCGCAACAGACGCCCCCGTTTCCGCCCCGCCCGCCGCCAGACGGCACTCGGTCAGCAGGCGCGCCAGCGCCAGGCTGTCCGGGCCGCCGGACAGCGCCACGGCCAGACGCCGCGGACCGACCGCGGGACGGCCCCTCCGCGCTCCGTCCCTCTCGCGCCGCGAGATCTCCTCCAGAGACGCCACAAGGGACCGTCGAAACGACGCCGCCACCGCGGCGGGGCGCAGAGCCGCCATGCGCGCGACGCAGCGCGCGCCCACGCGGGCGCCGACGGCCGCGTCGACGGCCGCGCCGCGATCCCCGACGGGCCGCTCCGGTATCCCGTGCGGACCGCTTCACGACCCCGCGCTCACCCACACCGCGCAAGCTTGCAAGACCCACCGCGAAAAGGACCGCGGGACACCCGCGCACCGGTCGCGCGGTGCAGATCGCCCCGCCCTCCGCCCTCCGCCCTCCGCCCTCCGCCCTCCACCCCCTTCCCTCTCCCCCCCCGCTCCCCCGCGCGCCGAGCGCGCGCGCGCGCGCCGGACCAGTTTGAACCGGCCATGTCCATGGCCATGGCCGCGCGCGCGGCAGAGCCGTCCGGCGCTCGGCGGAGCGTGCGCCGCGGACGCCTCCCCGAGGCCTTTCGCCGGCGATCTCTCGAGTCTGCCGACTCCATGGTGGTGCTACGTAGCAGCGCGAACAACCGCCGCCCGGCGGGGCCCGACGAGGCCCGCGTCGAGAAGAGGTGCGGCGACATGGCGTCCCCCCCCCCTCCCCCCGCCCCTCCGCTCGGCCGGCGCGCGCGCGGACATCGATGCCGGGGGGACCCGACGGGCGCTCTCCGATCGCGCGACGTTTGTGCGACGTCTCTCTCGCCGTGCCATGTCCGCGCCCTCTGTCCCTCGCGCGCGCAGGCTCACCTTTGACCAGGCGGCGTCCTCCGCCGATGGCCCGTCGAGCGATTCGGAGAGCGGCTCGGACCGCGAGAACCGCGGCGCGGTGCGTCCCGGGCGGAGCGGGGGCGCGGCGGGAGGCGGGCGCTTCGAGCGGGCGCCGCGCGCGGCATTCGTCATGGCTCGCGCACGTCCGAGCGGGTGCGTGCTTGCGGCGCTCCGAACCGATGCGCGCGGGCCGCCATGCCCACCGGATCCCGACCCGTCCCCCGCAGGCCTCGCGGCGCGTCCGCGCGCCGGCGCCCCGGCCGGCCGGGGACGCCCCGGCCAGCGAGCTTCTCGGTGCGTTTCGGAAAAAAAGGGGGAGGGGAGGGCTGGAGAGGGGTCGGGGCGCGTGCAGCGCGCGGCGGAGCCGGGAGAGCGACCGGGAAGGCAGCTTGCGACGTCGATGCGACGCGCGGCGGCGCAAATGGAGGGCGGAGGACGACGCGACCGCGCCGGTCCGTTTGCTCACGCCCGTTCCCCGCGCCCCCCTTTTCCCCTTTCCTCCCCGCCGCCGCGAATCCAGCCGCCGCCCTGAGCGGCCCCGTCGCCGTGTCCGATGCGCTGGAGCGGTGGCGCGCGCTGGCGCGCGTCGCTCCCGCGTCGGCGCGCGCGGCGCTCTCCACGTTTCTGCTCGAGACGGGCGGCGTCCCCGCCGGGCGGGTCTCCCTGGAGGGGGCGGCGCCGCCCCCCGGCGGGGAGGAGGCCTCCTCCTCCCCCCTGTCCGGCTCGGCGGCCGCCGAGGCCGCCGAGGAGGTTGCGCGCGCCGAGGGCGTGTTTCGCGCCACGCACGCGCGCAAGCGGCGCGCGCTGGGCAACGCCGTGCGTCTCCTCTGGGTGGGCGTCGGCCGCCTCGTCGGGCAGCGAGGGCGGCGGGGGCGGGCCCAAGAGCGGCGGTGCAGAGTCCCCGTCCCGCGGGTCCGCCTCTGCGCCCTCGTCCTCCTCCTCCTGCTCTCCCGTCGACTTGTCTCTGTTCGCCTCGCTGTCGGCGTCCCCGGTCCGCGACTTGCGCGCGGCGGCGGCGGTGGCGCTGGCGGGCCTCGCGGTGGGCGTGGGCGAGAGCCGGGGCGCGGGCGCCGACGCCGACGCCGCGCCGCTCTCGCGGGACGCGTGGGCATTTTTGGAGCGCGTCGCGGAGCGGCTCCGGGACCGCACCGCCGACGTCGACGAGGCCGTCCGCGTCGCCGCCTTTGACGGCCTCGGCGCCGCCGCGGGCGTCCCGCCGCCGCCGCCGCCGCCAGGGGAGCGGGGCGCGGGCGCCGAGGGAAGAGGGGAGGACGACGGGCGGGGGAAGGGACGCGCGGGCTCTGCAAGGCCGAAGAAGACGAAGAGAAACGACGCCACCTCCTCGCCCTCTTCGCCCTCCTCCCCGGAGGTCGCTGCGCTGTCCTCCCGCATCCGGGAGCTCTCGATCACGTCGGCCTCGACCCGCCTCGCCTTTGACGCCTCGCCGCTGGTCCGCGCCGCGGCGGCCGAGACGCTCGCGAGCCTCTGGGCGCGCCCCGCGCCGCCCGACGCGCTCGGCCCCTCGGCCCGCAGCGCCCTGGCCCTCTCGGTCCGCTGGCTCTGCGCCCTCGCCGCCTCGGCCTCCGCGCCTCTCTCGGCCGCCTCGCTCCAGGCCCTCCTCGCCGCGGACCTCGCGGGAAACCTCTCCCGCCAAGACCGGCGAGACGCCCTCCTGGCCGCCGTGGGCGCGGCTCTGGACGCCCAGCGCGACCGCGGGCGCGGCGCCAGGCCGGGGGGGGGCGCGGGGGCCGCCGCCGCCGCCGCGCAGGCCGCGCAGCGGCTCGAGGCCGCGGCCGCGCTGGCGGCCAAGCTGCTGGACGGGCGCGCGAGGGAGATTGCGCTGGAGCGCGAAGCGGCCGCCGCCCGGCGGCGAGCGGGCGGCAGGAGGACCAGGAGCGGCGGCAGGGCCTGGACCGAGGGACCCGAGGGCGCCGCCCGGGCCTGGACCGAGGGACCCGAGGGCGCCGCCCGGGCCTGGACCGAGGGACCCGAGGGCGCCGCCCGGGCCTGGACCGAGGGACCCGAGGGCGCCGCCCGGGCCTGGACCGAGGGACCCGAGGGTGCCGCCCGGGCCTGGACCGAGGGACCCGAGGGCGCCGCCCGGGCCTGGACCGAGGGACCGGGGGGCGCCGCCCGGGCCGCCGAGCGGGCCGCCGCCCCCACCGCGGACGACGGACTCGTCGCCTTTCTCGAGCTGCTCGCCGACCTGCAGGGGGACGGACGAGGCGACGGAGAGGGCGCCGCCGAGCCCGGGCCGCCCGCCGGGGGCTCTGCGCGTCGCGAAGAGGCGCGGCGCTCCCCGTCCGCCTCGCGCTCCTCGTCGTCTCCGTCCTTTCCGCCTCCCCAGACGACGGCGGCGCTGACGTCGGCGCTGTGGCCCGACTACGCCCCCCTGCGGGACGTGCGCGCGCTGGCGGCGCTCCCACAGCGCCGCGAGTGGCCCGGGGGCGCGGCCTGGGACGCCCGCGCCACCGACGCGGCCGCGGCGGTGCTGGCCGCCGCCGTCGCGCGCGGAGCCGACGTCTCCGCGCCCGGCCCGCGCGAGGGCGGGGCGGGGGGGGAGGGGCGCGGGGGCGCCGCCTCCCGCGGCGCCTCCCGGGCCGCCTCCCGGGCGGCCGCCCCCGCCGCGCCGCACTCGTCGATCCGCGGCGCGCAGGCGCAGGCCGTGCGCTCCTCGGCGTCGTCGACGCTGTCGGCGTCCCTGCCGCGTCTGTTCCGGCAGGCGGCCGCGGTCCCCGGCGGCGCGCGCGCGGCCTCGCTGGCGTCGGTGCTCCCCCTGCTCGATCTCGCGCAGGCGCGGCGCGCCGGGTGCGAGGACCGCCTGCGCGAGAGCGTGCAGCTCGCCGGCGAGGCCGCGCGCGGCGCCTTTCCAGAGCCGCGCGCCGCGCTCGTCCGCGCCCTCGCCGCGCTCGCCGCCGCCTCGCGGGGCGGCCTCCGCGACGCCGCCGAGGACGCCCTCGACGACCTCTGCCGAGGCGCGCGGAGAGACCTGCAGGCCACCTGCGAAGAGCTCGAGGCGGCAGACGCGACGGGGGCGGCCGCCACCCTCTCCACGGCGCTGGCGCCTTTGGACGCGACGGGGGCGGCCGCCACCCTCTCCACGGCGCTGGCGCCTTTAGACGCGACGGGGACGGCCGCCCCCCTCTCCACGACGCTGGCGCCTTCGGACGCGCCCTCGAGGGCGCACGCGCTGCTGGCCGCCGAGGGGCGCCTGCTGCGGGTCGAGCCGGAAACCCTCTGCTGCCTTGAGAGGCTCTCGAAGGCCCTCGAGAGGGCCCTGCGCAGGGCAGAGGGAAGGAGCCACCCGGAAGAAGACGCGGTGGATGCGGCAGAGACCCAAACAACCGCTGCCTTTGTTCCCTCCGCTGACGCCTCACCCCCCACCGCTGCCCCCATCCCTTCCCCCCCTCTGCCCCTCGACCTCTCGGCGGCGGCCGCGTGGTGTCTGTGGGCTCGTTTGGCGGGAACGGCGTGGCAGGTCCAGGAGGCGCTCGAGGACGAGGAGGAGCTCGAGGAGCGGCTCGAGGAGGCGCGCGACGAGCGATCGGGCCGCGGCGGGAACGCTCGGGGGAGCCCCGACCCCCGCGGCGCCCAGGAGGCCCGGGCGCGGCTGCTGGCGCGCGCCGCGGACGTGCTGGTCTCCGCGCGGGCTCTGGCGACCGACGCGCTGGCGCTGCTGGCCGCGCCGCGCCTCGACCCCTGGCTGCGCAAGGCCGCGGGCGCCGCGCTCGCCGACCTCGCCGCCGCCCTCGCGCCCCTCGCCCTCGCCGGCACCATCCTCGAGCGCGCCGCCCAGATGGCCGCGGCGGGGACGGGCGGGGGGGGGGCATCCGACGCCCCGACCCGCTCCGCGGCCCCCTCTTCCCCGTTCCCCCCGTCCGTCTCGCCGCTGCCGGCCCCCGCGCTGCGGCTGCTGTGGACGGCGGTGCGGCTGCCGTCGCGGCCGCCGCCCTCGGCGGCCGCGCCGCTGCCGTGGCCCGCGCCCGACTGCGGCGCGCTGCTGCCTCGGCTCGTGCGGCTGCTGGAGACGGGCGGCGTCGACGCGGACGGCGCGCAGGCGCTGCTGTCGGCCGCGCTGCTCGACGCCTCGCGGCACCCGGGCGGGGGCGCCGAGGCGCCGGCCCCGGGCCCGGACCGCGACGCGCCGGGCGCCGCGCGGACGCTGCTGCAGACCGTCGCGGCGCTCCCCGCGCTCTCGGCCGCCGACCCGGACGCGCCGCCGCCCAGGACGCGCGTGCCCTCGCCCGCCGAGGCCGTCGAGCGCGCCGCCGCCGCCGCCCTCGTCGCCCTCCTGCCGCCCGACAGGGAGGGCGACGCCCTCGACGACGAGGGGGACGAGGACGCGGACGCGGACGCGGACGGGGAAGGGGAGGGAGACGACCCGGCGAACGGGCGGCGGGGCCGGGGCGAGCGTCCCCCCGCGCGGGGCGCCGCCTCCGGCGCCGCCCCCCCCC
>PGFX01004041.1:0-24547 GCA_003612995.1 Prototheca bovis | reverse complement strand
GGGTGTCTCGGGGCGAGGGGGGGGGAAGGGTGGGGGCCGCTTAGGCGCCCCGCGAGCGATCGGGCCCTCCGGAGCCCGTCCCGCGCGCGCGCCCTCGCCGGGGCCGCGGCCCGCGGGGCACCCGGGCCGCGGGAGGAGGGATAGGCTCCTGCCCGAGTCGTCTCGACCTCACCAGCCGCACGGCCGTCTGCATCGTGTCGGCGCGTCGTCTGCGACCGCGCGACCGCCGCCGTTCGACGGACGGCGAGCCAGGGGCAGCTCGACGGATCGCCGCCGAGCCCCGCCCCGCGTCCTCTTCCTTCGCGGCCGCGCCGAAGACTCGCGCGTCTCCAACCTCGCCGCGCGCTCGCCGAAGTTTCGGTTCGATTGCCGCGCAGCCATGGCCGTGGAGCGCGATTCCGCTGCGCCCGGCGCGCCGGCCGCTGGCGTTTCCCCGGCGCCCGAGGCCGCGAGCTTGACCACCGCGGCGCACTGCCTCAAGGAAAATCCCCACTATGCCGTCCTCTTCACGTCCGAGTTTGTCAACTTTTTGGGATTTTGGTTCAAGTGCGTGTGCGCCGTCTGCGCCGCTCGGTCGCTCCGGTCGCGCGCGCGCGGCGGAGGAAAAAAACAAAAAAAGGGGCGGCGGGCGGCGGCGCGCGCCGGGCCGCGCGGGCGCGAGATGCCCTCGCGAGGCACGGGCGCCGGCGACCGCAGCACCTGGGGCGCGTCGGCTCGCGCTCGCCGGCGGCGCTCGGCGGGCCCGTCGTCTGCATTAGTCGTCGACCGGCCGTTTCGGTCGTTCGCGCGCGGGGCGCCGAGGAGGGGGGCCGCGGCGAAGAAGGGCCTGCCGACGGAGCGGGGCAGACGGGGGAAGGGAGGGGGTGCGCGGGTCGCCGGGGCGAGGGCTGCGCAGAAACGGCGCTCGCGCGCGGCGGGCCCGGGGCCGCGGCGCGTGGGAGCGGGTGGGAACGGGTGGCGAAGGGGCGTCGGAAGAGCCGACCGCGGTGCAGTCGGGGGGGCGGGGGGGAGGCGGAGGGCGGAGGGCAGAGGGCAGAGGGCGGAGGCGGTGGGGTTTACCAAAAGGCTTAACAAAAGGGGATTGGGGGCGCGAGCGCGAGGGCAACTGCGCGAGCGGTCGAGAGGCACGGAGGGGCGGCGGCGGCGCCCTGAGGAGGGCAGGGAGCGGGGGGGGAGGGGGCAAGAGGTCGCATCCTTCTCCTGCGCTCCGACGGCGAGGCGCTTCCCGAAAGGGCCCGGAACGCGGAACGTTGTCTCATCCTTAATGACCTCTCCCTTTGCTCGCCGCGTCTTCTTCCCTTCCCGCCTCCCCCGCCCCCCGTCGCCCCACCGATCCCCCCCCCTTCCCCCTGTCCCGCCCGCCATCGTCTCGCTGACCCCTCCCCTCCCCCCCTTGCCCCCCTCCGCCCGCCGACCCCTCCCGTCCTCCCCTCGCACCCCTTGCGCCCCTCCCTCCGTCCCTTCGTTTTGCAGCTACGTGGCTGGCTTTGCGTTCGTAGAGCGTGCGTCTTCGGATTCCGGCTTGGCCGTGTCGTTCATCGTGCTGTTGCACTTTTTGCCCGCGTTTCTGTTCGCTCCGATCACGGGTCCGATCGCGGACCGCTGCAACCGCGTGAACGTGCTGGTTGCGTCGTCCCTGGTGAGCGCTGCCGCGACGGCCGCGACGGCGCTGCTGCCCGGCGCCGGGCGCGGCGCGGGCGCGCCGGGGCGCGTCGAGCTGGTGCTCTTCTACGCGGCGCTGCTGGTGCAGTTCACGGGCTCGTCGCTGTACGTGCCCGCGCGCTCGGCGCTGCTGCCGCGGACCGTCCGACCAAAGCAGCTCGCGACCGCCAGCCTGCTCGACTCGTTCACGTGGTCCATCACCCAGGCCTTTGGCGCCACGCTCGGAGGCGCCATCGCGGACGTCCTGGGCCTCCGCGCCTGCTTCCTCCTCGACACGGCCGCCTACGTCGCCTGCGCGGGCTGCGCCCACCTCCTGCCCAGACACCTCGGCGCCCCGGGCGACGCCGAGCCCCAGGCCGCCCGCGTCCAGCCTCAGACCGAGCTCGCCAAGCGAGGCCGCGCCGCCGCGGAGCGAGGCGCCGACGGCCGCGGCCCGGCCCGCCCGGCCGACGCCGACCTGCTGCCGTCGCCGCTCGCCGCCGACGCCGCGGGCGGCGCGGCGCACCACGAGGGAGGGGTGCACCTCCGGCACCCGGGCGCGGACGCGACGGCGCCCGCGGCCGTCTCCACGGGCGTCGCGGCATCGCTGGCCGCCGACGTCGAGGCCGCGCCGCTGCCACTCGACGACGAGGGCAGCGCGACGGCCGCCGACGCAGGTGGCGCGCGCCGCCCCGCCGCCGCCGCCGCCGTCGCCGGGCTCTCGGGACCCTCGAGGCTCTCGGGCGTCGCCGCCGCCGCGGGCGCCGGCGCGGGCGGCCCCGTCGCTGCCGGGCCCGGCGCGCAACCGTCGGCCCCGTCGCCGGCGGCGGCGACGACCGCGCTCTCGCCGCCCCCGCCCCCGCCGCCGTCGTCGAGCATCTCGCTGCGTGCCTTTTTCCTGGCGCCCGCGACGCGCGAGGTGGCCGCGTTCGCGCTGCTCAAGGCCGGCGTGGCGGCGACGTACGGCGCCAACGACGTGTTCGCGGTGCGCCTCTCGCGCTCGGCCATGCTGCGGCCGCTGGGCTCGCCCGAGCGCGCGCTCGGGTGGCTGTTCGGCTGCATGGGCGTGGGCTCGATCATCACACCGCTGCTGCTGGGCAACTGGATGGTGCCGGCGCGCGACACACTCGCGAGCGCCGCGGCAGTGTCGCTCTGGATGACGGCCGTGGGGCTGCTGGGCGTCGCGCTCTCGGCCACGGCGCTGCTGCAGCTCGTCTTCGCGGCCGTGCGCGCAGGAGGCATGGCCTCGCTCTGGATCTGCTCCACCGTGCTGCTGCAAATTTCCACCCCGAACGCCGTGCTCGGCCGCGTCGCCGCCGCCGAGGCCGCCGCCTTTACCGTCGCGGAGACGCTCTCGTCCACCGCCGCCGGCGCAGCGCTCGACGCCAAACTCGGGTCGCTCACCGCGCTGTTGCTCGTCAACGCCCTCGTCGGGACCATAATCGCCGCCGCCTGGCAGGCCTTTGAGCGCTTCACCAGGACCGACGGTGCCGGAAACACGGGCAGGGCGATTCAAACCGACGACCACGAACGCCAAGGGCTCTTGGCGACCCGAGCGTAGACTGCCGAGCTGGTCCGACAGGTTTGGTGGTTGCAAGCTCGAGCGGCGAGACACGCTGGCGCAACGGCCGCAAGCTCGAGCGGCGAGACACGCTAATGTGAGGGTCGCAAACTTAAACCACGGGTCGCATGCACCCAAAGGCTGCAAACACGAACAGCAGCCCGCGTGGTCAAACCCGAAACCGCACTCCCTGTGTCTTTGCTCCAACTCGTCTGGAACCGTACCGCACCGTTTCGCTTGATGCACCGCCTCCTCCTCCCCTCCCCCCCTCTCGATCGCTCCGATTCATCGCAACCCGCTCTGCCCGACGCGACACGGCGACCCCCTCGCCGCCATCCCGCATTTTGCCGCTCTCCGCACCCCGGCCGACATTTTTCGCCGTCGCGCTTGCCGAGCCCGTCATCAAACCTCACCGCGGTGGTTTTTCCACGCGAGCCGCTCGCCGCCCCCCGCGGGCGGCCCTTCCCGCCAATGGCGGCGGCGGCGGCGGCCGCCGCCACGTTCGGCCTCCCCCACCTCCCGGCCCCCCTCTTCGCCCCTTCCAACGCAGTCGTCGCGTCGTTTGATTCTTTCATATTCGACCCTCTCTGCCGTTTTCCATTCTTGCCGTGTTCGTCGTTTCCGCGCGCTCTCCCAACCCCCGCATCTGCCCATCCATGCTTCTGCCGAGCCGCCGAGAGAGCTTCGGGCGCCGAACCTGGGACGCGGATCGACCCCCGCTTCTCGGGCGCGCCGAGTTCCTCAGATCTTTGTCGACGCGCAGAGGAAGCGGCGCTACGATTTTTCCCGTTTCCGTTTTCGTCCTCCGGTCCCCTGGTCCCTTCTGCCCCCGTCGCAGCTCGCCATGCCGCCTGCGATTGCACCGCTCGTGGCGAGCTGCGACGCCTGCGCGTCGTACCGATCGCGTTCGCTCTTGCTTGCTCGATACCGATCGCTTGCTCCCCCCCCCCCCCCGCCCCCTCCCCCTGCTCCCGTGCTGCTCCCCTTGCGTCCCGCCGTCTGCTTTCCTGGCACTCGAAAGCGCCTCGTGCCGCACCGGCGCCCTGTTCTGCGCCGGGCTGCGCGTCTCGCCGCGACCGAAAGTAAGCATCGCTACCCCTCCGTTCTCTTTTGCTCAGCGTTCCTTGCGGCGGGATGCGGGCGACCGCTCGACGCGCTCCGGCGCGCGCACCGCGGCGCGTCCCTTCCTCCTCGCTCCGCCCTTCCATTCCGCGCGTCACCGGCTCTCCGCGTTCGCCGTCCCAGTCGCGGTCGCGGAGGGCGCGATGGGCGCCCCCTCACTCGCCGCCGCGGCGCTGTCGCACGTGCACGCCGGCAGGGGAGGTCTCGTTGCGACGCGCGACGTCATCGCGGCGATCATGATCTGCTCGAGCGCCCGCGCCCTGCTTGCGCGTCGCTGAGGCGCGTCGCGCGCGCAGGAAGGCGCTGGGGCGGTCGGTTGCTGCTTGGCGATCGTCTGTCTCGGTGCAGGCGTGAACGCGCGCATCGCTGTGATGGACGGCTGTCGCACGTGCGTTGCAGCATATGGTATGCTGCACTTTGTTTGCGCCGCGATCGCGCTCGGGCCCGCGGGCATGGAGGCCTAGGCGAGACTTCCCAGCGCGGCAGAGGCAAGCGATGGTGTCCCACGGCCACCCGTCGCCGAGCCAACGGTCGAGGGAACCCTCGACCCCCTGCACCTCTCGATCGTCCAGATGCTCCCCCTCTCTCCGCCGTCCGAGGACCGTCTCCCAGTCGCGCGCGATTGGGCAAACCGGGCGGTCGACCACGGCCCCGAGCGAGGCTGGCCGGCGCCGCGCGGCTCGCAGCCGCTCAGCAAGCTCGAGAGCGCCCGAGCGCGGGATCTCGAGGCAGTCCCGACCCTGCAGCGCGCTGACATCTCGACGCCGTTTCTGCAACACGTCGCGCGTCTTGACAGGGAGCACGCAGTGCCGCAGGGCGGCCGACGGATATCGTGGCGCAAGGGAAGGCCCCTCCATTCGCCGATGCGCCCCGATTGCGCGGGCTCCCTGCTCTTCACTTCGCCGCTTCGCCTTGCAGTCCGTCGCCAAAAACAACACGTGCGTTCCTCTTCTGCGGGTATCCCCCTTTCGTTCGTTCCCTTCGTCCCACCGCGTCCCGAAACGCACGCCTGGCTCCCCAATGCTTCCCTCTCCGATACCTCCCCCACCCCCCCCCCCAAGCGCGAGCCCTCTGGACCCGGCCACCCGGCCTTTTCCCCGGGCATTCCGTTTTATCAAACCTTCCGCTCGTCCCCCGACTCACGCGCGCCGCCCTGCGCCGCCCGCCCAGCGCCGTCCGAACGCCACCCTCCACCGACCAGTCCACCTGGTAGACCACTTTGCCGCCGCCGCCTCGCCGTCTGCTGCCCCCCCCCCCCTCCCCCCCCCGCCGCGACCGCTCGGACTGCGCCACGCGGTCTGCCCCCCGCCGCGACCGCTCGGACTGCGCCACGCGGTCTGCCTCCCGCCGCGACCGCTCGGACTGCGCCACGCGGTCTGCCTCCCGCCGCGACCGCTCAGACCCCACAGGGTCCGTGGCGATCGCTCCGTCCCGACCTCGCGAGCCCTGCCTCCCGCCGCGTCCTTTCCGTCCCCCCCCCCCTCGCGGCCCGCCTCCTTCCGTGGCCTTTCCGCTCGTACCGCGCGGCCAGCCTCCCGCCGCACGCGTCCCGCTCGCACCGCGCGGTCTGCCCCCCGCCCTCTCGGCCCGCCCGCCAGCTCCGCGCGCGCCGCGGCGCGCGGCGCGCGGCGCGCGCCGCGCGCGGAGCTGGCGGGCGGGCCGAGAGAGCGCGCGGCGCGCGAGGTCCCGGGAAAGAAGGATCGGAAGGGGTGTCGGCACCCCCCCAGAGTGTTCAGCGTGTCTGTTCCGTTCGCATCGAGCTCGCGATCGTCCACCGCGCTCGCGACGCCCGCAACGGACGGCCACGCGCTAGGCGCCGGCCGCCTGGGCGGCCCGGCCGGCTCGCGGCGCGAGCCGAGATGCTCGACAGAGAGGGAGACAACTTCGCGCTGCCGCCGGCTTCCCTGACGTTTGCTCCCGCACTCGACTCCACAATGACCCGACATGCCAAGACCGGAGATGAACGTCCGCCAGCACCGCGCGAGGACCGCGCCGAGTGCGCGCCCGCCTGCGGCGCGATTGCCGGACCGGCCCCTCCGGGCGAGCCGGTCGACCTCGCGTTCTGCGCTCGACAGAGCATCCGCTGCAGGCTCATCTCGATCGGCGAGGTTTCGAACGCAGTCGCAATCGTCGTCTGGTGCGGAATCGCAGGGTTCGAGCGCGCCGCGGCCCTCGTCCGGACTAGGCGGGCCCGGCGTGCGTCGCGCGCGCCTGCCGGTCCCTGGTTCGCGGACCGGTCTCGGCGCTGCCAAACCGTCGCCGCACCGCGCTTCAAGGCGCTCTCCCGGACCCTCTCCGATCGTGGGTTGTCCGCCCAGCGTTGGTGGTCTCCGGCCGCGCGCATGCGACCACCCGCGGGGCGCCGGGTGGGGAATCCGCATCCCGGCAACGCGGAGCGGAAGCCGTCTCGCGCGCGCGTCGGACCCAGGGAGGAAGGGGGGGCACAAGGCGTGCGGCGGCGCCGCCGCGGAGCGGGTCTGCGCGAGGAGGAAGGCGGGGCGTCCGCGGACCCGCCGCGGGCGAGGAGGGGGGCGCGTCCGCGGATCCTGCGCGAGGAGCACGCGTCGCGCAGAACGCACGATGCGCCCACCGCCGCTTCCTGTCGCAAGATCTCGCGCGCGCCCCCCCGCCAACCGGCAGTCTCCCTGCCTCCCTCCCTCCCGCCCTCCCTCCCCTCCCTCCCAGCCTCTTCGCAAGCCTCGCCTCGATCGACCTAGCCACCGACGGCGCTCTGCTCTGGGCTCCCTCGGTCGTGGTGCTGCACTTTGCGGTCGCGCCCGCGGTCTGTCGCGCGCTCGAATGGGCGCGCGTCGACGTCAGGAGCCCCCGCGCCTTGTCCGTCTCGTCCGCGGGGGCTGCCGCCGCCGCCGTGGGCGCCTACGCGACCACGCTCTGCATGAGCGCGGCCACCGCCGTCCCCGAAGGGATGCCGGGCGCCGACGCAGGCCTCGTCGGCACCCTCCAGCTGCACCTCGCCCGCGCGCTCGCGGGGAGGAGCGACGGCGCGCGCCCCCTGGACGGCTCGCTCGATGAGCTCGCTGCCGCCTGGCTGCCGCTTCGCGGCACCGCGCCGCTCGACGCGCACGCGCCGCCCCGACCGAGCCTCCTCGCTGCGTTCGCGCTGCTGGCCTTTGTGTCGCTGCACGCAGTTTGCGCGCACGGGAGCCTCTTCGCGCGGACGGCCGTGATCGCGTCCTCGCTGCGCGAGTCGTCGCGCGACGCCGCGACGGCCATCGCGGCCGTTGGCTGGTCCGTCGTGTTCCTGCTCTGCCTCCCGCTCGCGGGCGTGATCGCTGATGACCCAGGATTTGCCGGCAAGTGCTTTTTCGTTTCGGCCGTCGCGCACTCGATCGACTTTGAGACGTCCCTGCGGCTCGAGCGCACCTTTGAGTCTGGAGACGACGCCACCGACGACCTCGAGGAGCTCGAGGAAGGAAAGCGCCGGGCCTGACCGCCCGAAACCGACGCGGTCGCGCTGTCGTGTGCGCGCCAATAGACCGTCTCCGGGATGGCTGTCCGATCACGGCCGCTCGCCGCGCGCATCTGCGAGTGGATGCGCGCCCGCCTGCCTGGAGCCCGCGGCCGGCAGGTCTCGTCTCGCTCGTTCCGCTTTCATTGCTTGTTCGCGCGCACCCTTGTTCTCTGACGACACTCGCACACCAGCACCCTTGTTCCTACAACAAATCTTCCACGCCTCCGTACCGTACTTTTCGCGTCGCCGAACAGCGCCCGCAGCTTTCAGCCCTTTTGTCACGCTCGCGTCCGGTCCGCGAACGCCACTCACCGATCGCTCTGCGGGCGTCCTAGTCGCTTGCCTGCCGATCGCTCTGCAGGCATTCTAGTCGCTCGCCTGCCGATCGCTCTGCGGGCGTCCTAGTCGCTTGCCTGCCGATCGCTCTGCGGGCGTCCCAGCCGCCTGCTCACCGCTTGCTTGCCGACATTGTCCATCATTTTTTCCTCATCGCGCCAATTCGTTATCACCCACACCCCATCCAGCGCCCCATATCTCCCCATCCCCCATCTCGCGCCCAAAGTGCGTCGTGCTGGACGGCTCGACCCGTTCCTCGACCTGTTTGTTGACTTTACTTGTTACTGGCGCGCAGCGCATCTCGTTGCGGTCCGAGGACCGCAACGGCGGCGCAGCACCGAACGAGAGAGGTGAGACACGACGCACGGCGCGTGGTCGCTCAAGCGAGGCGAGGCGAGGCGTGGCGAGACGCCGCGACGGAGACACGCGGTCACTCGAGCGACGTGGCGTGGTCTAGGCACAAAGGGGGGGAGGAACGCATGCGGCGCGAGAAGCCGAAAGGTGGGGCAGGCGGACGCGACGCGAGAAGCGAAGTCCGGTGGATGCGTGGGGAGATCGATCCAAGCACGGTAGCGGAGGCGAGCGCACCAGCGCGCGTGGAGGGGGCGGGCAGAGGGGAAGAAGTGCGCAGAACGACAGACACGAGGGCAGCAGCGGGATGCCGAGAGGCGCGGAGGTCGGCGGCAGGCCCGCGGGGTATGCCGACAAGCGTGCACATGCGGAGAGGCGGGGAGGCTTCGGGGGGAGGCAAAGGCAAGAGGAGGGCTGGCGGGTGCGCCGTTCCGGAGTGGCGACCGTCTGCCGGCGTGGGGATCCGCACGATCCGCACGAGGTGCATGCGCCAAGGAGACGGAGGGCGACGGTGCGGAACGCCGCGGGGGACCGGCCTGGGAGAGGTCGGGGGGAGGGAGAGGGGATGGCATGGCGGCAAGGCTGAGCAGGGAAACGGAAGGGTTGGGTCTTTGGGAAGGGGAGGAGGGAGGGGAGGAGGAAGGGGGGGGGGGAGACGAGCGCTCCATGGTGCGAGAAGAGCTGCGGCAAGCGGGGAAGACGACGCGCCATTGCGCGGGGCACGGAGGACGCGACGGGGTCTTTCGGAGAGCAGTGCGTATCTGCGAGCCGGGAGGGCGTCACGGGGACGACGCCTTCCCCGCCCGGTCAGGCTCGGCAGGAGGAGCCAGAGGGGCAGTGGGAGAAAAAGAGGGAAGAGAAGAAGAAGAAAAAAGGAACAATGCAATGAGGGGCGCGATGAACAAGGCGGGAGGGGATGGTGGAGGAAAAAAGGCAAAGTGAAGGGGATCTGGGGGGAAGGCGGAGTGTGGCAGGTGGTGACTACGAGAAAAAAAGGGGAGGAGAGAGGGGCAAGGCGGACGAGGAAAAAAACGCCGGACGAGGGAAAACGGCGCGAGGAAAGGATCCAAAGGGAAACTGCGTGAAAAAGAAAAACGAATGGCGCAGCAAAGAAAAGTGTGCCGCGACGAAAAAAAAGTGGGGAGGATGTGGGCCGGGCACAAGAGCCGCGAGCCCTCGCAGGCGCTCGGCGGTCGAGGGCGCCGGCGCGGATGGCAGCGCCGCGTAGGAGCTGGCGGCGCGATCCGTCGGCGAGGGAGCAGCGTCGCGCGCGCGCGAAAGGGGACGCGCGCGGACGACGGGAGTCGCGACGGGGCAGGGCGAGGGCGGGCGTGAGGACGCGGCGGTTGGGGTGGGGACGACCGGGGCCGGAGGCTCGGAGGACGCCGAGGCTCTGCGCTCTCCTCCGGCGTCGTCGAGCGGCGCGCGGACGGAGGGACGGGAGAAGGAGATTAAGAACAAGAGACATGTGACGACGAGTGCGGAGTTTTGGATGCTGTGGGAGGTGAGCACAACGGAGGGCGGCGATGCGCGACGATGCGCAGGGCAGGGCGCGATGCGGGAGAGGGGTGGGTGGGGTGGAGCGGTGATGGCGGAGAGAGGGGGGCGACGAGAAAGAGCGGGATGCGAGCGGTTTGGGGGCGAGGTTGGCAGGAGCCGGAGGGGCGGCGGCGCTCGTCGCTCGACCCGCTGCTCTGGAGCGGGGCGGGCGAGTGCGGCGGGAGGCGCACGGTCCCGCCGTGGAGCGTCGGGAGGAGCTCGACGGGCAGCACGACTCGAGGGCGACGGGGGCCGCGGTGCGAACTCGGCGGCAGGCGGAGCACGCGCGGAAGCGGCCGATCGACGGTACGGCGCGACGCCCCCCGGAGGACGGCGTCCGCGAGGAGACGGGGGGTAGACGGCGCGGCGGCTCTCGAAGAGTCGAGCGGTGCGGCGACGGAGTTGTGTGCAGACAGACCGAGCGGGCGGGTTGAGAGGAGCGCGGACGGAGCGACGGAAGCCGCGACGCTGGCGGTCCCCGGCGAGGCGCCCCGGGGCCCAACGACCCCGCGGTGTCAGGGGGACCACGAGAGGCGTCGAGCGGACAACGGGATGGAAGAAGAGAAGAAAGAGAGAAAGATAGAGACGCCGGGAGGGCCAGGGGGTGGGGGCGGAGAGCGAGGGAGGGAGGGAAAGGGAGAAGCGAGCACCGACGAACAAGGGAGCATCGGAGAAAGCCTCGCGGGAGGAAACGATGGCGAGATGCAAAAGAAGAAGAAGAGGAAGAAGAAGAGGAAGAGGAAGAGGAAGAGGAAGAGGAAGAGGAAGAGGAAGAGGAAGAGGAAGAGGAAGAGGAAGAGGAAGAGGAAGAGGAAAGGACGACCCGGAGAGCCGGGCATCGAGTCTGAACGTGTCGGAGGGCGTCTCGAAGCGGACAACGACGACGGACAACCGATCGAAAGAAAAAAAGGGGGAGGATGGGGGGAGGGTGGTGAGGCGAGGGAGGCGGGGGATGCGGGTCGGTGTGGGGCAGAACGCGGGGTCCGCGCTGAGGAGGGAAGGGGCGAGCAACGGAGGGAGCACAACGACGCGAAGAGGGCGCCCGGCGGCACCGGCGGGAGCGGTGAGGCGAGCGGCGTCGCGGGAGGAAGGGGGCCGTCCGGGGGGAGAAGCGGCCTCGGTCGTCCGGGGCAAAAGGGCGCGGCAGACGAGGGGGGGACGAGCGGGTGGCGGGGGCAAAAGAGAGCGATGGAAACGGATGCGTTGGACAAATCGCGGCGTGAGAATCCAGCAGGACGGAGAACGGGTGAAGAGGAAAAAAAGAAACGGCAGTGAAGAGGCAGAGTGCAGCGCGCGCGGCAGAGCGGCATCCGTGGATGCGGGAACGCGGGGGGACGGGCAGCGGAAGGGCGCTCTGCGCCGCGGGCTCTCGGCGCCGGCGCCGGCGGCCGCGCGCGGAGAGGTCGGTGAGGTCGGGCGGCAGCGATAGAGAGAGAGACGGCACGCGGAGGAGCCGACGGGGTCCGTCGGCGGCGACGGCGCGACGGAGGCGTCGGGGCGGGAGTGGGGAGCGAGGGTGCGGACGCCGCAGCTGCGGGGTACCACCCGCTCCCCTACCTGCGCCCCAACGCGCCGCGGGTCGCGCCGAGGGCCGCACCGGCGGGCGGCGGAGACGGAGAGGGCGGGAGGGAACGGGCGTTTCGGCGGAGGCCGGAGCGCCGGGCGCATCTTCCCCTGGGAGGGGGAAGAGGAGGGGCGCGCAGGCCGGGCGTCGCCGGGCGAGGGAGGTCGGAATGCGCAGCGCGGGTTTGACGGGACGTGCGGACGATGCGGTAGGACGGGAAGGAAGAAGAAGGAGGAGGGAGGGAGAAGAGGCGATCGGGAGGCCGAGTAAAACCGGGCGGGCGAGGGCAGAGATGGCGACGGGCTCGGGCGGGAGCAGGGGCGGCGTGAGGGAAGAGGGACGCAAAGAGAGGACGAGGATGGAAACGGGGAAAAGGCAGGAGACTGGGCGGAAGAGGGAAGACGAAGGGAGACACGCGGCATCGTCGGGCGCTGGCGGTCTGGAACGGCAGGGGCCGGGGAGGGAGAGAGTCGGGGTGCGAGCCAGGCGGGAGGGAAAGAGGTGCGGTTCCAGAGGGAGATGCGGTAGGGAAAGAGGTGCGGTTCCGGAGGGAGATGCGGGGGGGGGGAAGCGACGTTGGCGCGGAGGTGCGGGCAGGAAAGAGCCGGGTCGCGATTGGGGAAAGGTGCGTAAAACGATATCTTCTCGCGCTGTCGATAAAGCTGAAAAACGGAATCGGCGGCGGAAGCGATGGGGCGAAAAAATCAGAAGAGAAATAGAAAGAGAGGGGGAAAAGAGGGTGGGCGGTGGGGGAAGGGGGCGGAACACAAGCGTGAGCCAGGCGAGGTGGGGGCACGGGGAAGATGCGAATTGTTCGTCAGAGGCGACTGGGGCAGGCGAAAGAGCTCGACGGGGAGAGAAGGCGGGGAGAAGGGGAGAGAAGGGGGACGGGAAGAAAAGCCGTGGAAGGGAGAGAGGGGCTGAGGGTTGAAGGGGGGAGGGGGGGGGGAGGGGGGGAGAGGACAGCAACAGGAAGTGCAGGGGGCGGTCGACGACACAAACAACGGCGATCGGAGCGGGGCGTGAAGACTCGAGAGCGGTCTCACGTGAAGACGGAAACGAACCGGAGCGATGCAGCAACCCCGAGAAGCCGGCGAGCCGCGGCGGAGGGTCGAGCCTGGCCGGGTAGAGCGGGGCAGCAGAGGGTCGAGCCTGGCCGGGTAGAGCGGGGCAGCAGAGGGTCGAGCCGGGTGGGGTGGGGCGGGGTCGACAGAGGGTCGAGCCGGGTGGGGTGGGGCGGGGTCGGCAGGCCGGGGAAGAAGGGGAAAAAACCCCACGCGAGGGGGGGGGGAGGGGGGAGTGGAGAGAGCCGCTCGGTGGTGACGAAAGGAAAGGGTCAAAACGCCTCGCGGGCGGCAAGGCGTCGGCTGAGGAACGCCGCCGCCGGCGACCCGCGCCGCGGCACAAAAGGCGACGGCACAGGCGCAAACGCGAGCGGACCGCGCGGACCGCAAAAGGTGCGGGCGGACCGCACGTTGCTCCGAACGGCTCGGTCGCAAAAAAAAAGAAAGGAAGGGGGAGGGGGGACGAAAGCGCAGACGCGGAAGCGAAAGCCGGCAAAGTATGCAGGCGTCTCGGACTGGCCCTCTGGCGGCACCTCGTCGCTGCCGCTGCGCTTGGTGAGGTCGGCATCGTCGGCATCGAGGGCCTTGGCCTCGTCGTCGCCAGAGTCAGCCCTGCGGAGCGCATCGTCGTCAGAGTCGGCGACGTAGTCGGTCGCCCCCACCGCGTAGGCCAGCTTGGCCCTCCAGGCGTTCCTGTCCTCGGGCATGAAGCGACGCCACAGTTTGCTGTCGTAGAAGACGTCGCGCAGGCGTTCGAGGGGCACTCCTTGCGTTTCTGGGATAATGTAACCGACGAGAGCGGCAGAGAGCGAAATCATCGCAAAGAACAGATACGTCCCCCATTTAAATGCGCAGAGCTGCAGCAGGAACGTGTACGTGCTCACGGCCCCCCAGGTGGCGGTCAAGACGACGAAAATGATCCACCCGACCGGCCGGATTTCGAGCGGCAACACCTCGCTGGCGACAGTCGTCAGCCCGACGTTCAGTGAACTCATGAATATGAGCTCGATCGTGGAAATGATTACGAGAACGCCGACGCCTTGCCCACGTGTCATCGTGGCTCCGGGCTCATCCTCGAGGTAGACCGCGAAGAGTACCGCGCAGACGACCTGCGCGACGAACATGCCCACGCCTCCAGCGATCAAGATGGTGCGTCGTTTGAGGCGGTCCATCAAGGCAATGCCGATGAACACTCCCGCGATCTTAGCGCAGCCTACAACGACGGCGTTGAGAAGGGCGGTGCGCTTACCAAAGCCGAGGATGGTGAAGATGGTCGACGAGTAAAAGGTCGCCGCGGTGTTGCCGGTCCACCAGTTGAGAGTGACGGCCGCCACGGTGATGAGGGTAGGGGGCCAGTACTCCTTGTTGGCGAGCAGCAGCCGCACGCTGCGCGTCAGGGTGGGCGTGTAGCGGGAGGCGACGTCGATGTCCTCGAGCTCGGCCTCGACGTCCTTGCAGCCACGCAGCCGCTGCAGCGAGTTGCGCGCGCGCTCCTTCTTGCCGACAGAGCACAGAAAGGTGGGCGACTCTGGCATGATCAGCGACCCCAGCAGCAGGACGGCGCAGGGCACGCAGATCATGCCGAGCGAGACGCGCCAGCCGTCCTCGCGGTTGCGCGAGCCGTAGGCGACCAGCTGGCCGACCAGCACGCCAAAGCCGCCGAACCAGATGATGCCCGAGACCGCGCGCCCGCGAATATTGGGGCCCGAGATTTCGGCGAGAAGCAGCGCGGCGGAAAACTCCTGGAAGCCGTCGCCCAGCCCGAGGAGCATTCGGCCCGCCAGGATGGCGGCACGGGTCGGGGCAAAGACCTGGACGATCGACCCGAGAACCGTAAAGCCGGCCGAGCAGCGAGCCGACCACAGGCGGCCAAAGTAGCGGCTCACGTAGGCCGAGGCGAGAGCTCCGAGCGCAACCAGCGGGTAGAACACGGTCGTGTACGTGTTGATCGTGTTGTTCGCCACGGAACAGTACGGACTGTGAGCCTTCGAAGTCGAGTTGATGAGCTCCGGGTAGAACTTCTCCCGAAACGGCGTCATCGTGAAAACGCCGCTCGTGACGCCGGCATCGTAGCCGCCAATGATGTGCAGCAAGCTGCCGAGGAAGATGGTGATCAGCAGGATCGGCGTCACCCTGCGGGAGAGAGGGGGGGGGAGCGAGACGGGCGGCGGTCGAGGCAAGGACAGCAGACGCGAACGAGGACGGAGGTGCGCACAGCGCGGGAGCGCGAACGCAGGGCGGCAGGGGAGCCGCCGTGGCCGCAGGTGCGGGCGTGAGGGCGTGGACGCAGCGCGGGTGGTCGCCCGGGCGGGCGAGCGGAGAAGCGCGGGAAAGGCACCGAGACAGAGGTCGCCAAAAAGTCACGGACCGCGTCGCCGCGGCGAAACGACTTTCGCTAGCCTCGCCGGCGACAATACCCCTCCCCCCCTCGCCTCCCGAACCGAACCGAGCCGAGCCGCCCGGCCCCACCGCCGCCGCCGCCGCCGCCGCGCGGCGGCCGCCCGCCCCGGCCGCCGCAGCGCGGAAGCCGCGCGGAAGCCGTCCGCCCCCGCCGCCGCAGCGCGCGCCCCTCCCGCCGGCCAAAGACACCCCGCGTTGACCCCGGCCGCGCCCCGCCGCGCGCCGCGGCCGACCCCGGCTCCAGCGGGCCGCGCGCGCGCGTCGGAAGCCCCCCGGCAAATCCGCGCGGGAAAGGCTCGATCGAGGTGTCGAGCTGCGCGCACGCCACGACCGCGGGCGCAAAAGACGATCGAAGGACGGTGGGAACGACACCGGCCCGCAGTGCATTCCTCGCGCGGCGGGAAAGGAGCTTTCCGCGCAGGCGAGCGCCGCGGGCCAAGAGACCCCCCCCCCCCCCTCCATCCCGCCCCGCTCCGCCCCTCCTTCCCCTGCCTCTCGCCCACCACGCACCTGGCATTGTAGCTGTGGGCGCGCCGGATCAGCTCCTCCGTGTTGGAGCCCGCCATGGAGACGATCTGCGGACACAGCAATCCCCGATGGGCGGAAGAGAAAAGAAAGGAAAAGGAAACGGCGGTGAGGGGGCGAAGGGAGAGAGGGCAGGCGCGCCATCGGGGGCGGGACGCGGCCCGAGCGCGCATCGGCGCGCGCGGAGCTTCCGAGACCCCACGGACGCCCGATCCCACTCACCTCGGTCGACGACGACGCCCCACCAGAATCCAACACGACGAACGAAAACTGGGACCACCTGGAAGGTGCGTGCGGTTATGCAGCGCCGCCCTCGTTCCTGCAATGCGCCTCCGGTTGCAGGCACCGCGCGCCACGCCACTGCGCGATCGGCAGCTGGCACAGCGCAGCACACCGAGAGACCGGCCTTCCGAGCACGGCGCGGCACGATCGGAGGCACTTGCGCACACAAGTGCATGTAAAGGCACGCCGTCACAGCGCGGGCGCCCGCGGCCGCGGCGCAGGGCACCCACGGCCGCACGCACCAAGGCACTCGCGACCGCACGCGCCAGGGCACCCGCGGCCGCCCGCGGCCTCCCCGCGCGATGCCGAGCGGCGGGCGCCGCCCCCAGCCAACTCCGACTGCCAGATCCACGTGTCTTGCGGCCCCGCGCCACCGCACACACGATTCCTTCCCTCCTCGCGCGGGGGTGGCATTATCGCGCGCCGGACGGACCGTCGCTCCAACGACGCGATGCGACGAGATGCCCGCTCGTTCTTCGCGACCCCCGCAGACGCGCGACGCGGTCCGCGCGGTCGACCTACCCCCACCCCGGCTCCCCCCCCTCGTCGCCCCTACCTTCTCCCGCGGCGCCAGCACCCAGCCCAGCCCCGAAACCCCGCGTCGGGACCCGGCGCGCGAGCCTAGGCCCCCCGACGCGCGCGCCACGCCCGACTTTGCAAATCCAGCAGCGTGCATTTCCCTTGGTTCCGCGAACCGCAGCGCGGCCTTCCGCATCCCGACTCGCCCCCCGTTGCGCACGATCGCACGAAGCGACGTGCAGACGGCAAAACGCTCGCGCGAGGCCTTCAAAGCCAGCGGTGCCAAGGTCGGACGCTCCTCCACCGCAAGTACAGCGGCACGTGCGGCTTCCAGTCGACATCGGGCCAGACCTGCCGCGCAGTTCCGCGCCTCCTTCCAGAGCTCGCCCCGGTCGGTCTCGAACAAGCCCGCAATGCTGCTGTGCAGGGGGGGAGGGAGCGTTCATCGTAGGAACGACGCGGAAAAAAACCGCACCCGTGCGAGGCCAAGAATTGCGAGGACTCTCATCCTCAGAGCCAAAGGCCGCGAAGCAGGACGATAGATCGACTGGCGAAACGAAACGAAACGAAACGAGGAGAGGAGAGGAGAGCATGCAAATGTGGGCATCTCCGACGGCGCGTCGTGCAGTACGGAGCACCTCGGAACGGCGGCGCGCTCGAGAGCCACAGATCGATGCGACGACTGGGTGGAAAGCGTGGCCGTCGACTGCCGTGGACGCGGTGGGCCACCAGCTGAATCTCAGACGCCCAGGCATTCAACAGTGCAGAGCCGCCTCACAGATCAACCTGCGCCCGTTACCCCCCTCTTGCCTTCGCCGTTTCTTCCACCCCCCATCCTTCCACTCCGAGTCCCACCCAACTAGGCAGGCGGGCGCCTTTAGGTAATCCGATCACGGCGCGCAGGTGTGCGGCGCCCCTCCCCTCCCTGCACCCATCGCCCTCCTCGACCCCTCCCCCCCCCCTCCGACTTTGCCCCGGCCCTCTCCCCGCGCTTTTCCCGCGCGCGCCCTCGCCAAACAGGTCGCGCACTGACGTCCGTCCGGTCTTTTCGACGCGTTCGCCAGGCCTCGTTCGGCTTCTAGGCTCAAGCTGCGTTCGTGGGGCAGGACGCGAGGCGTGGAGGGTCGGGCGACCTGCAGACGCGCGCGCGCGCCGGCGCGCGGCGCGGTCGCAGCCGCGCGGCGTCCCCGGGGGGCGCCTCCCGCCTGTTGCTGCGCTTCGCGAAAGCGCCGACGCGCGCAGTCAATGGCCGGAGCTCCTCACGCGCTGCCGCGCGTGCGGGTGTCCCCCCCGGCACCCTCGCCGCGCGCGCACGGCAACTTTTCCGAGGTGCGCCTCTTGCCCCCGCGCCGGCCACCCCCCCCCCCCCCTACGCCGCGGCAGGCGGGTGCGGTGGCGTTTGTGCTCTTCCGCAGCGGTCCGGGCAGAGACTGGTCGGTTGGCACATCCACGGGGATCAAGCTCCCCGAGAGGCGTCGGGAGGAGGAATCGCGCGCCGCTGAGGGCTCGGCGCCTTTTTTTTTCGTCGGTTTGCCCGCCTTGCAAGGCCCCTCGCGGTCCCGAAGCAACGGCGACGACGACGCAGGAAGGCGGGGGGGCACGCGCTCGGCGCTCGGCGCGGCTCTCTGGATGCCCGTCGCGTTTCGAAGCGACGCGCGGGGGCGCTGCGGCGTCGGCCTGGCGTCGCAACTCTCGCGGAGGCGGAGACGCGGCACCTTTGAGCGTTGCGGGGAGGGGGCTTGTAGACTGTCGTCCGTGTCCGTGGCGTTTCCGCCGAGCCATCGCGCCGACTCGAAATTGACGCTCGCTCGCCGCGTGCTCGAGAGAGCTTTCACCCGAGCGCACTCGTCGTCGCATTTACCCCGCCGCGGCTTCCATCCTCTCGCCTCCTCCCTTGGTTTCCCTTTCTTCAGGTGCCTGCAGCGCCTCCGTCTTCGCTGGCGCTCCCGCTGTCCGAGCTCGCGGCGTGCCTGTCGTCCGATGCGGCCTTCAAGGTTGCGGTGGCATCGGGGTCTTCTGTGGAGGCGGCAAAGGCCGTGGCCGAGGCGATTCGAGCCGCGCTCGCCGTCGCCCCCCCCTCTGCCCGGGCCCAGGGCCCGCCCCCTTCGCCCCTCTCGCCTGCGCCTGCTCCGGCCGCTTCGCCAGCCGCCCTCCGCGACGCGCTCGTCGAGACGCTGCGCGCCTTCGGATGGGCGGTCGTGTCGGCAGACGCGCTGCAGCAGCACCTCGGCGTTGACGCGCTCGCCCTCGCGCAGGCGGCAGGGCCCGCGGCACGAGCTCCGTCGTCAGCGAGGGCGCTGCGGGGCCGGCGCGGCGCGGCAGGCGCCGACCGGCCTCGCGATGCGGGCATTGCCCCGGCGTCCTCCCTGCGCCTCTCTTCATCGTTGCGCTCGGCCCCGGACCTGGCCCTCTTTCCGTCCGGCGAAGGGTCCGGCTGGGGCGGCTCGCTGGGCGCGGGGGACGCGCCGGCGTCGCCGGGCGCGTTTGCCTACCCGTCGCTCCCGTTCGGGCATCCTCGCTCGCTGGCGACTCTTCGAGACGAGCTGATGGTCGCCGAGGAGGCTCTGCCGTGGTCGTGCGTGCGCCGCGCGTGGCGGCAGCGCCGCGCTGCCTGGCGCCGCGCGCTGCGCGCCTCGAGCTCTGGAAAGGGCATCGCCAGAGCGATGGGCGACCTCCGCGGCGCGCTGCTGCCGGACGCGCTTCGAGCTGCAGGCGTCTGTGGCCCCCCGTGGATAGCTGCCGTCGAGACCATTGCCGCAGGGACGGACGACAGGGTGGGGTCGGGGGGCGGGTCGGCGGAGCTGGTACCGTCTCCTCGCGAGGGCTCGTTCGCGTCGGTCCTCGGGAGCGAGCGGAGCGCACGGCACGATACGTCCGCGACAGAGGTCAAGACTGAGCACAAGCTCCCGGCGGGAGATGCAGATCCCGTCGGAGACGTTGAGAGGAGGGGTTTGGTCGGCTCGGATCCGGTGGCCCTGCCGCTCGGAAGGGGCACAATCGCGGTGGCCTCGCCGGACGCGGGTCGGGCGGCCGTGGTCGCCTCTCCGGATGCGAACGGCGCTGTCGGAGCGGCATATCTGGATACGAACGGCCCTGGGGGAGCGACCTCGCCAAGCGCGGGCGGTGCCAGGGGAGCGGTCTCGCCAAGCGCGGGCGGTGCCACCGGCCAGCTCGTTGGGGACGCGTCCGCCCAGGAGAGACACGCGCTTCGTCGGGCTTCTCCCGACTGCGGCTCGATATCTCCCGGAGCGAGGGAGGCTGCAGAGGGCTCGCACCTCACCGACGCCCCCCCCTCCCCGAACGCGGCGCAAGACGCGCCGGCGGGTGCGCAGACGCCCTCGGTCGGTGCGTCGCTCGGCCCCACCGCCCCAAAGGCACCGGCCTCCGTCGAGGTCCGCGCGCTACCTTCCGCGTCGCCGGGAATGCCAGCCCAAGCGCTCGTTCGTCCGCCCTCACCGGACGAGCACCTGCTCGCCCGTCTCGAGGTGCTCTGGCGGGAGCTGGCGAGCGCTTTCCCAGGGGCGCCGCCCTCGGCCGCGCCTGGTTCCCTCGCGACCGCGGAGGCCGCCCCGCGCGACGCCAAGCGCAGACGAATCGCCCTATGTGCTCTGCGGCAGCTTTGCCTCCGATCCGGCGTCGGTCGAGCGGCCCGCGCCGTCGCGCTGCCGTCCCGAGGAACGGACGGTGCGCCTCTCTCCCCCAGCCAGGTCGACGAGCGCGCGCTGCTGCGCGCGCCGCTCGAAGCCATGCTGGGCGGCGACCCTCTGGCGCTGGCGGAGCTCTTTGCGGCCATCGCGGAGGAGCGTGCGATCCTCGAGGCCGCGCTCGACGCGGACCACAGCGAGGGGGGCGATGGAGGCGGACGGGCGGAAAGGGGGGGCGAGCAAGGCAGTGCATCGTGCGCTGGAACGCCAGAGCTCTGGGGCGCGGCGCCGGAGCCGACCGCGGGAGAGACGAGGAGGAGGCGGATCGAGACCGGTGTCATCGTTGAGACGAGAAGGGAGTCGCGCGCGGGGGGCGGAAACGAGGGCGAGGAAGGCGCCACGTCGGCCGGCAGGGCGGGCTGCCGGTCAGTCGACGGCCTGGCGGCCTGTCGGGCCGTATCCGCCACTGGGAGTCACGGGCGCTCACCCTCGTCCTCACTCCCACCGACGTCTCCACGTCCCATTCCGTGCACGCCCTCTGTGCTGGTGCGGCACGCCAGCCCCTTTCAGAGCCCGACGGGCTCTGCTTTGGTGGCTTGCGAGCCATCACGCGGCAGCAGCATGGGCGGAGCGGCGCGGTGCATCGGCCTGGAGCCATCGAGCTCGTCGTCTTTTGCGCTCGATCCGGCCTCGGAGGAAGGCGGCGACTCGGAGGACACCGATCTCGACGACCGGTACGACATCTGCTGAGCAGAAAGAGGGATGGTGGGGAGGGGGGGAAGGGGGGGGGGTGATGAGCACAGCCAACGTCGGGGGAACGGGAGACGCTTTGGGGAGGACGGGCCTCCGTTCTGGTGCTCTCTGGTGCTCCTACGTTCTGGTGCTTCGGTCGCGCTGCCGGCGCTTCGTTGCACCCGCCTTGTCTTCTTCCGTATGTCGGCCGTGTCTTCCTGCGGCTTTGGTCTCTGGCTCCCGCTCGGGCCTCCGTCCGACCTTTGGCCCTGCTTTCACAACGGCGGCTTCCCTCGACCATTTGTTTTGTTTTTCCTTTTCCGACCCGCCGCGTTCTCGCCCATTTCGTTTCTGGCACTTTCCGACACGCTTGTAATGGTCCATGCCACCCTCAAGCTCGACTGCGCGGCGTCCTGGATACGCGTGCCTTGCCCCGCCAGCGCACGTGCCCGCTCGGTCGTCACCTCCGCACCTCCGCTTTTCCCTGTCAGCCGCCCTCGAGCGCGTCCCGCTGGAGGGCGGGAGCGACCGCCATCGATGCGGTTGCTTTCGACGCGGTGCAGATCCCTGAGCACGCGTGCAGCTACAGCCCGAGGTTTTCCGACTTGCGGCCGGCTCGGTGCAGCTGGGGGCGGGGAGCCTGCAAAGAGAGCCACCACGCGGCGACCAACACTCGGCGACGCACTGACGGCCTCCTCCGGCCCTCGAGCCGGGCGTAGGTGCCAATCTCTCAACATCTAGCCGGTTCGCGATCATTACATGCGCCGCCTCCGGCCATCCAAGGTCAGACCGGTCACGGCTGGTGACGGGAGGGCGTGTTTTCCACCGGGAATTGGGTCTAGAAGAGGCGAAAAGGGAGAAGTGGAAGAGAAGAGTACCCTCTTCCTCTCCCCCCCCCCCTCCGTGCCCCGACTCTGTGACGGGATTGGGGGGGAGGGAGAGCGGGGTGTGTGAGGGCGCATTCCGCATCGATCTCCACCGCCTACAATGTAGAGCGTGAAATCCGGAAGAGCTGCGTGGCTGCAGCGACGCCGGCTGGAAGGTTTTAGCTGTTGCTGTGGTCAAGCCGCGACCTGTCCGTTGAGGAAAAAAAATGCAACTCTTAGCGTTCAAGATATCTATCAGATCAAATCTGTGACACGTGTGGTATCCGGCAACCAAGAACCAATCCGTTGTAATGGATGCCAGAAAGAAAAGTCGACATTCCGTATGGTGAGACGCATGGCGATCCAGAGCTGCATCACGGGCCGGCCAGTGCGAGGAACGGGAGGGCGACCAAGCAAGCCGGAAAGAGGCAGAGTGGAACTTCGCTGGGGCTAGCTGCGGCGCCCGCATCGTGTTTCCCCAGACGCCCTGCCCAGCGCTCACTCGACCGGCACGGGCATCCCGGCCTCCGCCGCCCCGAGTCCTCCGAGCAACCGCGCGCGCTCCTCGACGCCACGCGCCTCGTCCCCCGCGCCCCCGTCGACGCCGAGGCCGATCCCAGCGCCGACGTCCGCGTCCGCTCCCGCCCCGCGCCCGCCGATCCTCTCCGTCGCCGCGCGCGCCCGCGCCCCTGACGGGCCGGCGCTGCGCCCGTCTCCCACGGCATAGGCGAGCTTTTCGCGCCACGCCTCCCTGTCGCGAGGCATGAAGCGGTGCCAAACTGGGTGTCCGTAGAAGACGTGACGCAGGCGCTCGAGCGGCACGCCCTGCGTCTCCGGGAAGAGGTAGTGCGCGCTCGCTGCTGCCAACAGCGCCACTCCGCCAAAGAGGACGAACACCTTCCAGCTGAGCGCGCAGAGCAGCGGGAGGAAGAGGTACGTCGAGAGCGAGCCGTACAGCGCCGTGAGCGCGACGAAGAGCACCCAGACGACGGGGCGTATTTCAAAAGGCAGGATTTCCCCCGCCACCGCCGTGTTTGCGGCGTTCAGGCCCATGAAAAACAGCTCGGTGAGCGAAAAGGCCAGCGCGAGCATTCCGCTCCGCAGCGGGGTCGGCGCAGAGGAGGCTGGCGGCGCCGATGCGGCGGCGCTGCCTGCCGCGCGCAGCGCCAGCGCCGACCGAGCCGCCGGCAGCGGTGGGGAGAGCGCGCCGCACGGGGCGCCCACCCCGGCCGCGTCAGGGAGCGCGCCGCACGGGGCGCCCACCCCGGCCGCGCCAGGGAGCGCGCCGCACGGGGCGCCCACCCCGGCCGCGCCAGGGAGCGCGCCGCACGGGGCGCCCACCCCGGCCGCGCCAGGGAGCGCGCCGCGGACACGGACCAAACCAGCCTCGCCGCGGAGAACCGAGCCCGACGTCTCCTGTGCCTCCAAGGGGACCGCGGTGCCGTTCGCGACGAGGACTGGGGTTGCGGTCCGCGTGGCCTCGGTCGCCGCCCACGAGCCACCCGAGACGATCGCGCCGGAATCCAACGGCCACCTCCCAACGCCTTCCACGTGGGCTCCCCCGAAAGGCCACCTCCCGACGGCCCCGATCTCGGCTCCCCCCAAAGGCCACCTTCCAACGGCCCCGACCATGCCACCCCCCAGGAGCTGCCTCGGCGTCGCCCCAGACCCCTGTGGGACGGTCTCGGGCACGTAGAGGAAGAAAAGGGCCGCGCAGAAGAGCTGCGACAGGCACATGCCCACGCCTCCGACGCGGAGGCAGGTGCGCCTGGAGACGCGGTCCATGGCGACGATGCCGAGGACGACGCCGAGCACCTTGGCGCAGCCCACGGCGACGGCGCTGCCGAGCGCCACGCTTTCCGACGCGCCGGCGACGGTGAAGACGGTCGAGCTAAAGTACGTGACGACCGTGTTGCCGCTCCACCAGTTGAAGGTGACGGCGAGCACGGTGAGCAGCGTGCTGGGCCAGTACTCGGCGTTGCGCAGCAGCAGCACCACGGAGCGCCAGAGCCCCGGAACGCAGCGCGTCGCCTCGAAGACGTCCTCGAGCTCGCTCTCGACATCCGCGCGGCCGCGGAGGCGCTGCAGCGTGCGGCGCGCCCGGTCGCGCTTGCCGACCGAGCACAGGAACGTGGGAGACTCTGGGGTGACGAGCGAGCCGACGAGCAGCACGGCGCAGGGCACGGCGATCGCGCCGAGGCTCACCTGCCAGTCGGCGAGCCCGCCTGGACCCACACGGCCGTGCGAGAAAAAGGCGACCGCCTGCCCCGCCAGGACGCCCAAGCCGCCGAACAGCACGGTTCCGGAGATGGCGCGACCGCGCAGGTTTGGGCCCGAGACCTCGGCGAGCAGCAGCGCGGCGGAAAACTCCTGGAAGCCGTCGCCGAGGCCCAGCAGCGCGCGGCCCGCGAGCAGGCGCCCGCGCGTCGAGGCAAAGGCCTGCACCGCCGCGCCCCAGAGCGTCACGCCGGCGCTCAGGCGCGCAGACCAGAGGCGGCCGTGGTACCGGCTCGCGTACGCGCTCAGAGCCGCACCCAGGGGGAGGAAGAGGAAGAGCAGCGCCGAGTAGTCGGCGATCGTGTGGTTGGGCACCGAGCAGTACGGCGAGGTCGGCGCCGCCGCCTTGCGGTCGACGAGCTCAGGGTAGAAGCGGCGCTGGAAGGAGCGCATCGCGAAGACGCCGCTCGTCACGCCGGCGTCGTAGCCACCGATGGAGTGCAGCAGGCTGCCGAGCAGGATCGTCACGAACAGGAGCGGCGTCAGCCTGCGGATGGAGGGCGCGGAGGCGGGGGGGGGGGGGGGGGGGGGGGGGGGGGGGGGGGGGGGGGGGGGGGGGGGGGGGGGGGGGGGGGGGGGGGGGGGGGGGGGGGGTTCGGCGACGGAGGAGAGAGGCGAAAGCGGTGCATGCAAATCCCCGGCCTGCAGTACT
>PGFX01004040.1:0-10117 GCA_003612995.1 Prototheca bovis | reverse complement strand
CGGACCGGGGGGGGGGGGGGGGGGGGGGGGGGGGTCTCTCACGTGCGCAGGCGCTCGAACGCAAGAGCAGGCGACGCCATACGATCGAAGGACGCCGTCGAGAACCGAACGGGAGCATTCCAAGGCGTTTCCGTAGGGTGGCCGCGACGCCGGATGACCGCAAGCCAGACCGCGCCGCCCGAAAAAGGAGACGAATGAGAAAAGAGCGGGCAGCTTCGCCTCGCCGCGCGGCGTTCGCGACCAAGCAAGCGTTCGCGCAGCACGCGGCGCCGGTTCCGAGGCGAATCTACGCCAGCCGTTCTTAGTTTCGCGAGCTTCCCGGGGTCACGCGCGGTCTTCCGGAGCGGACGCTTCTGCCCCACCGACTCCGCCTTTCCGCCGCTCCGCACGCGCTTCCCCTGCGCAGCCCACGCAGGCACCTCGTCCATCACCGGCCCTTTCCTTTACCCTTCCCGGCCAGCCCATCGGCGGGAGGCCGAGAGGGTTGGCTGCCGGGGCCGCCGCTGCGCGCGCCTTGCGGACAAAAAATGCGCGACGGAAGACTCCTCGCGAAACCCACGCGCTCGAGGGCACCCACAGAGCCACCGATCGACTGTGTGCCGCGAGCGGCGCACAAAGCCGGCGGGATTGCCGACGTGGGTGAGAGGGCGAGAGGGCAAAAGGACGAAAGCAAAGACCGCATCCGGGGGCGCCCCCCCACCCCTACCCCTACCCCATCCCTCCTCCCCTGCTCTAGGCAAGTGCGGCGCGATCGCTTCGGCCGGAACGCGAAATGGCACGCCGAGGCAACCGCGGCTGCGCGAGGCGAGGAACACCGCCACCTTGGAGCGCGGCCGAAGGAGGGTAGAGGCGACGGGCGGGCGACGCAGCGGGCCCGGGCGGATCAACTCCCAAGGGCCGGCGCCAGGTCCGCGCGATAAGGACCGCCTGCGCTGTCGCGAGCGAGCCTCCGCCCCCACGCAGCGTTCGGCCGCCACACAGATGCAGAATCGCAAACGGCAGGCGGAAAGCAGTCTGGCCGAACCGAGCCGAACCGAGCCAAATCGAGCCGCGCGAGGGAGGCCCACCGACGATGTCGGCCGCGGGAACGGGGGGAGCGCGCGGAGCACGGCGCGCGGAGGGAGGCGGGACGGTGCGCCACCCCGAATCTCGCCGCGACGGGGCGGGCCCAGACGCGCACCGGTGCCAGGATCGCAAACGGAAAGGAAGCCGAACGACCACGCGCCGTAGAGGGAGGCAGACGCGCGCTCCTGCGGCAGGGCAACCGGACGCAACCGGCTTGGCCGCAGCGCCAGCGACGGCGAGATGCCGCCCGCGCAGCGGCCGCGACGGAGGGCGCACGCGGACGAGCGCGCAATCCGCGGAAGCCGCGGGGGATCCATCCGACCGATCGAGCGCCTCGACGATCTTCGCCGCGCCCCCGCCTTTCAAATGGGCATCAGCCGGCAAAATTTTCACGAGGCGCAAGGTCTCGCTGCGCCCCCGGAATGGACGCCCAAAGTCCCCACGCAGCACCCGGCTTCCGGACGGCGGGAGCCATCCAATCGCCAAATCACGCGATGACGACGCGTGGCGCGAGCAAGGTCAGGCCAGCTCCGCCGCGTCGACCCACGCGCGCCGCGGGGGGTGGAGAATCGGGAATCCGAGCGGAAGCTTGCGAAGCGACGCCGCTCGTCGCGAATCCGGATCCGAACGGCGAAGTGCGACGGACCCCCGTGCGCCGAGCGCGACGCCCCCCGACCGGGCGGCGCGGGCAATGCCGGCGCGAAATTCGCGCGCGGCGCCAGACCCCACCAATCGCACGGGCGCGCGCAGAACCGCACTTTTGATTCCGTCACGCCTGAATGCGCGGCATGCGGCGGCCACGCGGGACAGAACGCCGCCGCGACGACCGCCCGGGCACCCGCGCCGACGACGCGCAACGACAGCTGCTCGAAGCGCGGGCGCCGCGGCCGGGCGGCCGCCCCGCGGACCTCACCACCCACCCCCACGGCATAGGACACGTCGCGGAACCGAGGGAGGCCGCCGCCGCGAACACGCGGCAAAGAGAGCCGCGCGAACAAAACCCAAGAGCCCCACATGGACGTTGTACAGCACGAGACACAACGGCGGGGGCAGGGAGGGTGGGGAGACGGAGGGAGGAGAGAAGCGGGGCGGGGCCCGTTTCGGGGCGCGAACTGCCATGTGCGGGAGGGGGGGGAGGGGGGGAGCGGACGCCGAGAAGGGAGGGAGGGGGGGCCGGCGGACCCGACCCCGAAGCATCCCGCTCTGCCGCGCTCGCCGAGTATCGGCGCCGGCATCGCGCGCGCGCGCAGCCCGTCGCGTCGCGGCGCCTTTCGCCGAGGCGCACTTGTGGCCACTTCGCGCCCGTCGCCCGCCCTCCCGCGCGCACAGCCGGCGGGTATCGTTTCGGGGTTCCCTCCCCAGGCGGGCTGGCGCGTCCCCTCCCGAGACCGCCGCGCGGTGTCGACGTGCGACTTTTCCTCCCCTCGCCCCCCCCCCCCCCCACGCATCCCCGGCCGAGGGCGGTTAAACCCTCCCCAAGCGGCGCTGTCCGTTCGAGAGGAAGTTTAACTTCGCGCCCAGCGAACGCCCGAGAACGTTCGCAACAGAGCGGCGTGCGTATGCGAGCGCGGGAAAGGACGTGGGGAGGGGGGGGGGGCGGGCGCGTCGCGGAGGGCGCAGACGGGCACGGATCTACGGCAGAAATGTGCGAGGGAGCGCGCGGGGCCGGAGAGGGGTGGGAAGAAGACAGGCGGTAGGGATGCAGTGCAGAGGCGAGGTAGGGATCACGCGAGATAGGGAACATGCAAGGGGAGGGGGAAGGATGAGACGGAGAAGAGGCGGAGCGGAGGAGGGGGAGGGGGGGCGAGAAGCACGCCGCGGTACAGTATTCGAACACGCCCCAAACGATTCGTGTCCACACGTCTGCGACGGGAGCGCGAACGCAAGTTGGTGCAGCTCAACGGGTAGCGGGGCGCTGGCCAAGGGAGGCGCAGGAGGAAGGGGGGTGGCACGCGGATAACCTGGGTGGCTGGACGCGTAGGGGATGGGGAAGGCGGGGAGGAAGGGAGACGGGCGCGACGATTGCGACCTGCGACGGTCTTGGATTCCGTCGGTAACCGGGGGGGGGCAGAGCAGCCGGGGAAAGCGAGAGGCGAGAGGAGGAGCAGAGAGGTGACGGAAAGAAGAGGGCAGGAAAAGTGGAAGGAAGGAAGGCGAACAAGGGGGAGGGGGATGCAGCGGGAAGGGAAACGTAGGCGAAACTGGAGGAGGCGCGCACGACTTGCTGCCGACGGGCGACCCGGGTCCCGCGACGTCGCCAAAAAAAAGGCGGAGAAGAGCAGGAACCAAAGAGACGATGGGATGCGTCGTGCCCCGTTTTTTCGGCACACCGACGATTCTCCTCTCTTCAAACCCCGGCACTCTTCCCATCTTCTGTCGCCGCCGATCTCTCACCTTTCGCTCACTCACTCTTCCCTCCCCCTTCTCACTCCTCCACGTGCAGAACTCGACTGGACACCGGTCCGCGAGTCGGCCTCTTCGATGCGATGAAGGAGGGGAACGAGGTCAACCTCACCGCGACGACGGACGATGCGACATCGCCTCCCCGCACCTCCAGCTCCCCCGCGGGCCAGACTTCACCACCGCCGCCCGGCCTGCAGGCGGCCGTGGCGAGACCCGCGGATGGCCCCGTCCGCGGAGTGTCCGGCGCACCTCTACGACGAAGCATCCGGTTGGCCCAACTCGCTGAGCGTGTTTCCCACGATGCGCAGCCGTTCGAGGGCGAAGACGAGCAGGACAAGCCGGGCTCAGCGGGCGATTCGCGTCGCCGCCACCGCGCACCTTGCGATCCGGAATGGACCCCAAGTCGCCGTCGCCGCGGCCCCGACGACGCAGACCGAGTCCCGAACGGCGGGGGCGATGGGACAGGTTTCGGCGCCTGCAAACCGACGCACGTCCGGGGTCGTCCCCGAGCGGGCCATCGCGGCGAGGGTGGGGACGACAACCACAACGGCGGCAGCATCTTCGCCGCTGCATCCTCCGCCGCGCCCATTGCCGACGGCGGCAACGTCCCCGGCAGCCCCAGAGACGACTGGCGCGCAGAGACCGAGCGAGGTGACCGAGTGATCCGTCGCTCTGACAACTGCGCCGGACGCTCTCGACGAAAGGAGCTGAGTGGCCTCCTGATGCCCGGCACCCCCGGCTCTGCGACAAACCGACTCGTACTCGCGTACCTGCAGCCCTCGCCGGGGCGAGCGATATTGGCCGTGTCCTTTGTACCCGCCGGCAGCACCCTCGCCGATCTTGTGAGACACGGGATACGCATTTTCGGACCAAGTGCTGTGCTGGTCCAGAGGCTGCTGGACGCCCGCGCCGCTTCCCAAGAAGCCTCCCGAGAGGCCCGAGCGAGAGAGGCAACGTCGAGACCGAGGCGGGGCGGTGGGGCCCAGCCGCGGGACAAACCGTCCACGTCTTGGCTCCGTCGACAGTATCAACGTGCCAGAAATGTGTCGAAGACTCTGGAGAGCAAGGTGGATGCCACCATCAAAAAGCTGGAAAAGCTCAAGCTCGAGGCTACGGGGAGAAGCAGTGGTGACTCCAAAGGCATCAATGCACCGACTGTCGCCTCGACCGCCCGGGTAGGAAGGCGGGAGGCTCGTGCGGCCGAGGTCTCTCGACTGGAGCTTAACCTTCGACAGCTTCGCGTGACCCATCAAACCATGGAACAACTAAGCTCCAGCTGCAGGGCACGCTTTGACGCCGCCTTGCAGGGACGGGGACTGGGAGGGCAGGGTTGCGTTGGCGTTGATCCCCCGACATTGGCCGCGGCTCCTACGGCGGTCGGCGCGGCGGCGGATGTGGACGACAGCGCCTTTGCAATGGACCGACTGGAGATAGGTCCTAGGCGCGACGTGCTGCTTGGGGATCCGGCGCCACTCGCAGTGCATGAGGATGAGTCGTCAGCATGGAACGCGGTGTTGGCGTCAGTGACCGAGCTGGAGCCGTGGGTCTGTGACGAGGCGGTGCCAGCTTCACCTGCACTGGATTCATCGATGTGGGATGCAGCTGTGGCGCCGATATCCGGGCTGGAATCGCGGTTTGTGGACGCAGTCCTGACACCGGCGACCGAGCCGGAGACACGAACCCGGAATGGAGCTTTGATGTCAGTGAACGAGTCAGACGCGCCAACCTGGGACGTGGTACTTGTACCAGTGACCGATTGGGATCCATCGTCACGGGTCGCAACGGCAAGCCAGACGGCGGCTACGGTATGAAGCATAGAGACTGTGCCGATAGCTGCGTCAGGAACGCCCGGTTCCGACGGCGCACCGCTGCCGGGGGCCGCGCTGGGGCCACCGGGCTGGGACGGTGCACCACTGCCCGGTGTCGTGCCGGGGCCGCCGGGCTGGGACGGCGCGCCGCCGCCCGGTGTCGTGCCGGGGCCGCTTGGCTGGGACGGCGCGCCGCTGCCCGGTGTCGTGCCTGGGCCGCCGGGCTGGCACGGCGCGCCGCTGCCCGGTGTCGTGCCGGGGCCGCCAATGGTGGACGCGGCGCGCCGCTGCCCGGTGTCGTGCCGGGGCCGCCAATGGTGGACGCGGCGCGTGGCTACATCACGACGCAGGCGCAGGGGCCGTCGGCCTGCCGACCCACGCCGGATGGATTTGAGGAGCATGGATGGGACATGACACTAGGATTTGCGATCGCACCGTGGCGGTCGACTTGGGCTTCCCCCACTACCTGGAGCGCAGTGTCGACCCGGTGCGTGTTGCAGGGGTTGCCAGCCTGGGGGGTGGAGTTGTGGCCGTCAACTCCGGCGGCGCTGGATGCCCAAACCGCTGGGTTCTGGGCGATGCCGCCGTTTGGAATGTCGACGGTTGTTCCGCGCTGGGCTTTTCCAGACGCGCCATCCGAGCTGCCATCCGTGCGACTTCCGCGCCAAAGTGCCATCGCGGCTGCACAGAGGATTCGGAAGTGGGCGGCGAGATTGCGCCAGGAAAGGACGGGAACACGCATTGACGCGGGCTCCAGCGACGACGAAGACTACTTGCCGTCGGATACGGATTCCGACGGCGACGGGTGTGGCTCTGACTTCGATGCCGTCTCGTCGGACGACGACGTCTCTGAGGGCGCAGCAGAGACCGACGTCGAGGAGACTGTGGGCTCCACCAAACGCCGGACGGGCGGCATTGCCTCGCTTGTCCAACTCGACCACGCTGCCAAGTGCGTATCGCCTCAACTTTCCAGCGTCATGGTGCACAGCCAGAGCCTGGTGTACAAAGGGGATGACGAAAACCGCGCCAACGTCAGTTTTTTCTTCAACCTCGCGCTCGACGTGCTCTCGCCGTTGGTCATGAAAGTGCTCAACGGCGCACGCCTTTTGCTACTCGACCACCTCTACACGCACCGCGAGGTCCGGTTCGACGTCAACACGCTGACGCTCGGGTGGATCCTGCACTATTTTTTGACCAGCGAGGTGCTCGACAAGGCCAAGCCCATCTTCGAAGGGATAGACCTCAAGCTCTACAAGTCATATATGCTGCCCGCCCGCCACATGCTCAAGACATCTGGGTTGAAGAAATCACTTGCAAGACGTCTGATGGCCGAGATGAAGCGGTCGGTCAAAGCCAAAGCCAAGAAGCTCTTCAGCACCATCGCACGACTTCTTCTCGAGCAGGCGGGGTACACGGCAAGAAATGCCCCGATGCCTGGACAGCTCTGGCGTTCGTGCTTTGCACGTCGCAGAAGGAACGAGGCGACCGCTCCCGTGCCCCCCAACCGAGGTGGTCCAGGCGCGTCGTCAAGGACGCAACACTCGCCCGATCTCGCCCGCATCATCGACAAGATTTTCCTCCTGCACCAAGGGCTGTACGCCGACGCTTATGCCGTTCGACTTAAGACCTTTCTCGAGGTCAACGATTTGATCATCGAGATCGGAAAAGCCCAGTTCGACGCTGCCTTTGCCAAGGGCGAGGTCGTGCTAAATGTCGCCGCCGACGCTTCCCCAGAAGCCCGGAGACGGGCGATGTCTGCGGCCATGCGCACGTTTGGCGTGTTCAAGCACGTGGTGATTCCGGTTCCGCTGGGAAAGTGGAGGGCAGCCTTCATCAACTTGACGACGGGGGTGATCCGCGACATCCTTTTCTCCATAGGCGTTCAACCGCCAGACTCCACTGATTCCCCGACCACTAGGCTCTGGTTGTCGGACATCCTGTTCGACATTCCTCGCAACTTGGACGCGAAATACGGCGTGGCGCAAAACGGCCTGCGGTTTACGGGAGTCGCAAAGTCCAACGGGACCTACACCAGCTTGTCCCTGGCTCGGGGGGGGGAATGGCCGTTCAAAAAACAAAAGAACGGAAAGGGTGAGACCGGCGATTGCGTCGTGGATGTCGACAATTCTAGCCCTGTTCCCGCTTCCGGCGCCGCCGCGCCCGCTCCCCGCGCCGTCCCCGCTTCCGGCGCCGCCGCGCCCGCTCCCCGCGCCGTCCCCGCTTCCGGCGCCGCCGCGCCCGCTCCCCGCGCCGTCCCCGCTTCCGGCGACGCCGTCTCCGAACGCCTTTTCGATATCGCCTCAAGCAGTGCCGCGCCCGCCCTCCTCTTTGGCCTCGACTCGCGCAGCGGCGTAAGCGTCCGTCTCCTCTCGCCAGCAGGCGCGACGGGCGCTGCCGCTCGAAGAACCAGCCCCAACGCGGCCGAGCAAGTAGAACAATGCGACCAACGCCGTGCTGCAAGTCACGCGTCGACAGACGCGGGTGACGTTCGCACGCCCGAACAGGCGGTCGAAAAGGTTCTTCGCTTGGCCTTGCGACGCGAACTCGACCGTGCCCGTGTCGCTTCGGGAGCTCACACGTCCATCGTCCCAGTGCGCGCTTCTGCTCTGGAGAGCGTGGCCCCCCGTGCACCCCTCTACGCCACCGACTCCGATCCGTCGTCATCGGGGGTCTCTAACAAACTGACCGGTGCGTTTTCGCGGAGCGTCACCACGCCTGCGCGATCGCCTGCAATTACGTGCCCATTGACCCAGTGGCGGCCCGCCCCGTCAGTCCCATCCACCACTCTTCCCGCTTGCCTTGCATATTGTCACTCCATTTCCCTTCCTCTTCGTCTCCTCGTTTCCTTTCCTCATACTCGTCCTCCCCTGATTCATGCTCCACTCGCGTGCTCCCCTCTCAACCCGTGCGCAATCCCCTTCCACCTCCCCTCTCTCGGCCACCCTCCACCCATGACCCCCCCGCCCTTACCCCACCTCCTCCTTTCTCCTTCCTCTCCCCTCCCTCCTCCTTGCCGCACTGCCATTCGCAGAACACCGCTCCAAGCGTACGTCAAGAATTAGCCACACCTCCTGGTGGTGTCCACCGCCCCACCTCGTGCGGCGCGTTGGCGGAACGCCGCGCGTTGACGGCGAACCCCTGCGCCTGCCCTATGTCATCTCCGAAGATGAGGAAACAGGCCGTGCCATTATCGTTGAGTACGAGTACGGGGATGAGCCACCCCTTGGCCTGGTCCTCGTGGCCCTGGACCCTGGTGAGGTAGACAAGTTCACGTGGGTGGCCTCGAACGGCGAGGCCGGTCGCCTCGGAGGCCAACAGGTCCTCCAGGAAGGCAAGTACCACGAGACCAGGGCCGTCGAGAATTGGCTACTCCGCAAGAATGGACTCGATGTGGTCTTCAATGACACGCCGTCACTCCTCGACCAAAGTCATGACAGTGTCGCCGACTACCTGCGCCACTTCGAGCCCCACCTCGACACCCTTTGCGAGGTGGTCGGGAGCAAAAGGTACAAGAAGCAGCACATGGAACGGCACTCGAACAACCAGATATGCATTGACGACTTTTTTAACGGCATCTTCAGACGCTGTGGGGGCAAGGGGCGCACGGTGTTGGCATTTGGCGACTACAGCAGGGCGGGCAACAGCTCGACAAAAGGGCACCGGCACTTTGCCGCCACGCGAAACATGGCTTTGACAGCCGAGCGCAAGCATGGCGCATACGTCGTCTTCATCAACGAGCGGAACACGTCGCTCATCTGCAGTTTTTGCGGCGCCGCGCGCCGCCTCGTGCAGGACGAGAATGCGGATAACCCGCGTCGCGTCCTCCTGTGCAAGGAGCCAGCGTGCGAGGAGCATCCCCATCGCGCACGCGACCCGAATGCGGCACTCAACATTCTTGACTTGTCGGCTATGATGCACGTCGGCGAGGAGCGGCCAAAGCAATTTCGAATCGTACTTCCGAGAGAGATAAGGGTGGCAGTCGAGGCTGTAGCGGCCAACGAGTCGCCCGATGCCATGACGGTCGAGCCTTCCTCTGTCGCCTCCGCACCTCCCTCTGCTGGTCCGGCACACTTGGCGCCCTGCGCCGCACCTCCCTCGATCCATCCCTCAACACCACACCGCTCGACGCTGGCCAAAAGGCCTCCGCACGCTCCACCCACGCCTGTCAGGCGGCGAAGGGCGGCACACTGCGCAGAAGTCGAGGCCGAGACTGTTGCTTCCCCTTCCGCGAGCAGCAGCTTTTCCCCCGCCATGCATGCGTCAACTCCCACGACGCCAGTACCACCCGCCCTGCGCAGGGCCAGCGGTGGAAGGCTACTTCGCAGCTTTCCTCGCTACATGGAGTAGTGGTGGGAGGACGTGCGGCCATGCTTTACTTCCATTTCGTACCGCCCTTTTTCTGTTGCTTGCATGGCGAACGCTTGTTCCCTAGTCTCCTCCCATCCCCAATCTCCGACAGTACCAGGTCAATGTCATGCAACTGCAACCACCCATAATCAGATCGGAATCAGAAAGGCGCTCCGCTTCCTTGCCTGCGCCGTTCCACCCCTCCCCCCCCCCACCCTCTCTGCCTGCATCCGCGGCATCTTCTCTTCGCGCAGCCACAAAGCGCATTCTACGCGCCGCCGCGAGGCCTCGCTGGCCTCGTTCGGGCGGCGGGAAACGGACGGGAACGCGCGCGGACGCGCCCGCCCGGGGCCGCACAGACTCGAGCCGCGGACGGCGCCCAGGAGGGGAAGAAAGGAGAGGCGGGGAATGGGGGGGGGGGGAGGGGGGAAGCTGGAGGAGGGCACGGAGCGAAAGGGAGCACGGGCACGGGCGGAGGAGGACAAGGAGGATGA
>PGFX01004039.1:0-10125 GCA_003612995.1 Prototheca bovis | reverse complement strand
GGGAGGGCAGCCGGCCGCAGCCCGACCCGCTGGGTCGGGGGCGCCCGGGCGCTGGGCCGGGCCCTCGACTCCCCGACCCCGCGGGTCTCCTTTATGTGGCCCCGCTTTGGGGCCCCGCCCCCCCCCCCCCCCCCCCCCCCCCCCCCCCCCCCCCCCCCCCCCCACCCTTTCCCGCGCGGGAGGGCAGCCGGCCGCAGCCCGACCCGCTGGGTCGGGGGCGCCCGGGCGCTGGGCCGGGCCCTCGACTCCCCGACCCCGCGGGTCTCCTTTATGTGGCCCCGCTTTGGGGCCCCGCCCGCCTCCCCCCTCTCCCCCCCTCTCCCTCCCTTCTCCGCCCTCCGGCCCCCGGGCCCTCATGCCTTCCCCTCCCCCTCTCCTCTCCGCGCGCAGACTCCTGCAAGAGTCTCCCGTCGTCGACGACATCGCCGAGGCCCCCGCCCCTTCGTACGACGAGGACAACTGGTTTGAGGCTTCGCCTTCGCCCTCGCCCGACTTCTCGCCAGAGTTTTCGCCCTCGCCCGTCGAGTCGCCGCCTCCCTCGCCCGTCGAGTCGCCCCCTCCCTCGCCCTACGTCGAGCCCGCCTCTCCCCCTCCCTCGCCCTACGTCGAGCCCGCCTCTCCCCCCCCCTCGCCCTACGTCGAGCCCGCCTCTCCCCCCCCCTCGCCCTACGTCGAGCCCTCTCCCCCTCCCCCCACGCCCTACGTCGAGCCCTCCCCCCCTCCCCCCACGCCCTACGTCGAGCCCTCCCCCCCTCCCCCCACCCCCGCCGTCTCGTCGGCCTCGTCCGACTCGTCCTCGACGGCCTCGTGGGCCTACGAGGGCGACGGCACCGCCTTCTCGGACTCGGTCGCGGACGGCACCGGCTTTGCCTGCTCGTACCGCTACCTCAACAGCTACTTCCAGTCGTACTTTGCAGCCATGAACAACGCCCAGTGGGACGACGGCGCCAACTGCGGCCGCTGCGTCCAGGCCACCTGCGTCGACTCGCAGTGCGTCAACCCCTCGACCGTCACCGTCATGATCGTCGACAAGTGCCCCGAGTGCTCATACGGAGACGTCGACTTTTCCTACCCCGCCTACAACAAGATGACCGGGCTGTGGCCCAACCGCCTGAAGACTGCCTGGAACTGGGACGACGGCTGCTCTGGCCTCATCACCGGCACCATCCTCTTCTCCCCCAAGGACGGCGTCAACGCCTACTGGCAGGCCTTTTACCTCGCCAACGCCAAGTATGCCATCTCATCGGTCGCTATCGACGGCGTCACCCTCTCGCGCTCCCAGTTCCAATTCTACATCAACTCGGGATCCGCCCCCTCGTCCTCATCCGTCCTCTCGATCACCTCCATCACCGGTGAGACCATCTCCACCTCGCTCGGAGACATCTTCTCGTCCCACGACCTCGGCATCCAGTTCACCTAAGTGCCACACGCGCCGCTCGACGACCGAACGCTCCCTGCCTCCCGCTCTCCCTTTTCCCGCCGAGGCGCTCCCACCCGCGCCCTTCCCGCTGCCTCCCAACCAGAGGCATCTCACGACGCCCCCACCCGCGTAGAGTTGTGTGCCTCCCGGTACGGACGCCCTCGGCGTCGCCGCCACAGCGTCCCTCCAGGCACACTCGGGGTCTATTTATTGACGCGTCGACAACGCGTGCAAGCGGCGGGTTCCGCACGCGGCCTCGCTGCGCCACACGCGCGCGACCCCGACCCCTGGCGCGCGTCGAGACCGTCTGAACGAGACCTGACCGACGCCCTTCTCTTCCTCTTCGCTCCGCTCGCCCGACGCTCGACACCACCTGCAGCCCAAAGCGCTCGCAGACGACGACGGAACAGCAGCGCACATCGATCCGATCTGTCGATTCCTCTGGCGCCTCGGGGAGAAAAACGACCACCTGCCCGCCACCGTCAATGGTGGTGGGCGGGGCTACCCTTTGCTTTTCCTCTCGCCCTTTTGTCCCGACGCGCTGATCGCGCCCTATCTCTTCTATTCTCTGAACCCTCTGCTCTCTCGACCCTCTCAACCCTCTCGACCCTCTCGCGCGCTTTGACCCCTCCGCTTCTCTTCCCCTTCCCGCGGCTTCCTCCCCAGTCCTCTCCGTCCTGGACCCCCCTTTCCGCTTCTCGGCCGCGACTCGGCCACTCCCCCCCCCTCCCCCCCCTCGCACCCTGCACCGGAGGGGCGCACCTGGGCCATGTGGCACTTGGTGAGACGCGCTCCACCCACTCTCCTCGCCCCCCACTCCTCCCCCACCGGTTGCGCCTGCGACCCGCACCCTTTCGTCTCTCCCCACGCCCTCCTTGCTCGAGAAATCGGTTGCGTACCCTCGGCCGCCCCACGCGCGGGGCGGGAGGGTCCGGCCGCGCGTCCGCGCATTGGACCAGGCCGTGATTACTATCTATCTTCTCGTGACCCTTTCTGCCTCCCGCGACTGCCCCTCATCCCGTGATCCCCCGGCACACCACCGCTGCTCCCTGTGACTGCTGCTTTTACGCGCCCTTGACGTCGGGAGGTGGGGCGCTAGGGGTTGCCGAGCCCCGCGGCGCCCGCGCTGCGGGAGCCTACGCGACGGTCGGCGCGACGCCTCGGTTCGCCCGCGTGGCGGGGAACCAAAAGCTCGAGTCCGCGTTACACAGCGGTGGCTCGGATCGCGCGCGGCGACAGAGCGTGGCAAGGCTGTGGCACGGCGTGGCTGCGAGTTCGGCCCTTTGCGGCCCCCTGCAGGGGCCGCGACGCGGTCGAGGAATCGGTCTTCCAAACCGAGAAGCCGAGAAGCGAGCAACGACGGGTCCGGATTCACACGAACGAGGGAGGGGAAAGCGGGGAGAGGTGAAGGCGGCGGTCGGAGCAAAGCGGGGTGGGGGTGGCGGCAGGAACGGAAGGGGGAGGGGGGGGACGGGGAAACAGTGTTGTGGTTGGGGGGAAAAAACTTTGGCCGAGGACAGACAAGGTGAAAAGAGGTGAGGGAGAGGCGCAAAGGATCGACGAGGCGACCGAAGAAGGGCGCTTGAAGGCTGCGGGGGAGAAAAAAAAGTCGCCTCGAGTTGAGCAGAGGCGCGCGGGGGGAGAGATGCCACGGCGAGCAGATCGCAACGCGCCAGTAAGAGCGGCGGAGTGGGGGAACCGTTCGGGGGACGGAACCTCGCTCGGCGCGCAGGACAGGGAGCGTCGTGCCACGGCCTAGTCGTTCGCGTCGAGCCGGCTGTGGGGAAGCGCCTGTGGGGCATCCCGGGAAGCGAGCGAGTGAGGCGCGGCCGACCAGGCAGAGGAAGAGAAAAACGGGTACCGCCGTGACTCACTGGGGCGCTCCTTGAAGCGAGGAGGAGGCGATGAACCGTAAGGGATGCGGCAGACAAGAAAAAAACGATGCGAAAAAACGAAAAAACGGGCGGCGCGCGGTGCAAAAGGTGGTAGGGTTGGAAGTGGCGGGTCGCCACAAAGTACGACGGGGACAGGGGACTATCGGGAAGCGACAGAATGAAAGGGGATGACGAAAAAGAGAACGAGGGAAAGAGAGCGATGGAGAAAAGGCGGCGCACGGAACGTGCGTGGGACGTGCCGACAGGCGCCGAGCGGTGGAGTTTCGTGCTGCTGGGAGGAGAGGAGGGGGGGAGAAGGGGCGGGAGAGTACAGGCGCGGGGGGGGAGGAGAGAAAGAGGACGAGGGGGGGATCAGGCAGAGCGACGAACTAGACGCGTGGCGAAACGGAGGCAATCGGAGGGTGTGGGAACACGGCCGGGGTCAAGACCGGTAGAGGATGGTTTCAAGAGTAAAAGGGAGGGCGATCGGACCAACGAAGAATGGGGGAGAGTGGGGAAGCAAAGCAGGCGTGGAGACGTGGCGGGGGGAGAAGAGAAGCCTAGGGGCATGGGAGAAAAGAAGAGTCGAGAGGCCAAGGGACAAGTGGTCCAGAGACACGATGTTTTACGGACGGGGAGGCGGCAAAGGGGGGGGGGGAGCGCCGCGTAGTTTTCGAGTCTCGCTTGCGCTTCGAGAGGGCATCTGCAATCCCGAGGTGCGGAGAGAGGGCGGTCGCGACAAGAACGGGCGAGGCGCGATCGAGAGACGGATCGTTGCGGGCATGACAGGGGAGGAGAGAAGATGAGAGGAAAAAGGGAGGCGGCGGAAGGAAAAGAAGAAAGAAGGTCAGGGAGAGAGACGGTTCGAGACGGGTCGGACAAAGGGGCGTGGCGAAAAGCGAGCCGGGGGCGAGGGGTGAGGGGAAGAGACAAGTTTTAACGGGCAACGGATTGCGGGCGAGAAGGAGCGAGGGGTTTGGTTGCGGCAAAAAAAAGGGGGGTGGAGGAGGGCGGATGGGAGAGCAAAGGGGAGGGGAAGGAAGAGGACGAGAGGCAAGGAGAGGGCTGCGAGAGCCAAGGGCAGAGACCTAGCGCACCGATGAGCGGGCACGCCGCGCGGCGGGTGCGCGAAAAGAAAGAAAGAAGAGGGGAGGGTGCGGGGGAAGAAGAAATGAGGCGGAGAGAGCTTGGTCGGAGGCCGAGGGGGCTGGTCGAGGGGGTGCGTGGGAGCAAGCGCGTGCGTGCCTTGGCGGTCCTGCGAGAGTGCGGCAAAGGAAGGCAGGAGCGCGGAGGCAGGGACAGCCAGTTCGACCCGGGGCACGCGCAGAGACCAGAGAACACAAAGAAGAGCTGGTAGAAGAGAGATGCGTAAAGAGATGCGCGCGAGAGGAGAGAATGGGGGGGGGGGAGAGGGTTGCAGCACGGGGGAGCGCACTGAAGCCAATGGGCGCGGCAGAGCGAGCCGGGCGCGGAGCACGGCGGTTCGGCGCGAAAGAAGAAAACGTCAGGAGACGAGAGCGAACAAGGCGCTCGAAGAGAGGCCGGGGATGCCTCGTCAGCCGACCGGCGGGACGGCCGAGGCGGGGCGCAGAGAGGGGAGGAAAAAAAGCCGAAGGAGGCAGGCCGGGTGGGGCAGAGCCGGGCGCCGGCCGACGCGCAATGACGAAGGAAGGAAGAAGGTGCGCAACAGCACAGCTGGATCAAGCGGTAAAAGAGAAACAGGGACGGGAACCGAGGGGCTGGCGAGCGGACCGAGGGAGGGAGAGCCGAGCGTCAAGGTGGGTTGGGGCGAGAGCGGGAGCCGAGCGGGCGGCTTGCGGAAGGTGAGAAGAGCCAGGAGCGGGCGTGCGGACGAACGGTGAAGGAGGGGGCGAATCGCGCGCGTCGCGGGCGACATCCGCTCGGGAGAGGTGATCGATGCTCGATCGAGTGGCGTTCTGGAAGAAGAGAGCAGGAGAGGTCGCAATCAGGGGTTGGAGAGCCGCCCGACTGCTGCGAAAAGGGGCGCTTGTCGGAAGCGTCAACGAGCTCCGGACGGGCGTAGCGAGGACGGAAAGGAGCTTGAACGAAGAGGTGGGCGCGGACCGGAGGGAGGGGGGACGAGCCTGGAATACGTCGAGCGGAGCCGAAAGATGGAGGAGAAAAGGTGAGGAGAGAGAGGGGTGGAGAGAGAAGGGTGATGAGAGAGGCGGAGAGGAGGGAGGCGGTGAGGAAAGGGGGGTTGGGTGAACGCGCGTGAAAACGGTGGTGAAAGCGGGCGCGCGGGAAAAACGGGCGCGAAACGGTAAGGGCGACGAACGCGTCTTGCGACACTGACGAAGGAATGCGGGCCCAGGCAGCAGCCTTGGCATGGACGGGGGGAGGGGGGGTGCGGCGATCGAGCGACGAGGCGGCGGACGCCGCGTCTCGAGCGGCGGCGATCGTCGAGTCACGCAGACTGGCGCGGTGGAGAGGCCAGACGACCACGCGGGACACCACGAGCCGCGCGGGGAGAGCGGCCAGGAAGAGAGGTGAACACGGCGAGTGCGAACGGGTGTCACGCCGCTCAGGGAAGCGGTGGTCGCCACGTCAAGTCGAACCGTGTCGAGTCGAGCCGAGCCAAGTCAGGGCGGCGAAGCTCGACGCGACGCACCCGAGGCGTCCACGTGCGAAGCGGAAGCGCGAGACGTCTCGAAAAGCGGGAAACGAGACGACGCGCTGCAGAGAGGCAGCGAAAGAAGTGCCGCGGATGGGACGCGGTGTGAAGAGCGGTGAGAGGGGGTGGTGGAGGAGAGGAAGAGAGCATGTGGCCCAGGGGACGGGAGTGACGTGGGAACGACGTACCGCGAACGCGCCGACCGTCGCGGGTGTGCGAGCGCGGGCTGCTCGGGGCCCGGTCGGTGAGGCCGCAGGGAGGAGAGGCGCGGAGCGTCGCCACCGCGTGGAAGGTGCTTGCGCCCCCCCGCGCGGCTTTGACTTTGGGGCGCGAGGCTCGAGATGGGGGTGGGGAGTGCGTGCGACGAGGTGGGTGGGCAATGGCCCGGTGCGGCGGCGGGGACGGGAGGGGGGTTCTCCAGGCGAAAGCAGAGGGGAGACGAGAGTAGGCGCCTGAGACGGGACAGGGAGGGGAGAAGACGGCGGCTGCACGCCGCGGTGGCGCGGCCGTCGCCGAGGGGAAGGGCGCGGGGAGCGCCGCGTCCCGGTGCGTCGCGGCGCGGGCGTCCGGAGGGAAAACGCTCCCGCGGCGGCTTCCGAAGTGGTCCGGTGGAGGGGCGCAACGAGTGGCAAGAGACGGGCTATGCGAGTCTCCATGCAGAAGACCCGCGAGCGCAAGGCGGTGGGGCCGGTGGGGAAGCAAAGGAATTAGCGTGGGGGAAAAAAGCGAGGAGGGCGAAAAAGGCGACAGGTGAAGGTACATGAAGCGCTTGCTGCCGAGCGACCGCGCCGCGACGGGGTAACGTGTAGAGGTGGCAGTGACTCTGTTTGACGGCGCGAAGGGAGGCTGGCGCGGTGCGAGAGCCCCCAAAGCGGCAAACGCGACGAGGGCCCTGAGGGCATATCCTGGGGGGCGGGAGGGGGAGAGAGGTGCGCGAGGCGGACGGCGGACGTCTTGGGCGTCCACGCGGGGATGAGGAGGGGCGGGTGGGGGGTGGGGCGTGGAGGCACCGAACGGCCGAGGAAGGGTGAAGAGATGGGGTTTGGTGGTCGAGGTGGCGAGAATGTCGACGGTCGCGTGGAGATCGCAGGGCGCGTCGTCCGCGGCGATCGCGCACAGCCCCTCGAGTGGGCAATCTTCCGGGAAGGAGTGGTCGGAAAACGCGCGGAGCGTGCAGCGCCGAGTGGGGTGCACGAAAGGCGGCGTCCGCGAGATGCGGCTCGGGGTGGGGCTGCCGGGCGGTGACCGCGGGTCGCGAGAGGGGCTGGCATCGTGCCGAACGGGGGAGCAGCCGGGCGGGCAGCATCCAGACCGCTGCGCAAGGGGCGCAATGCCATGCTGACTAGGAAAAAAACCTGGCCAGATCGTCGAGCAGGTTGTCGACGGCGTCGGCGTCGAAGCTCTCGCGCCCGGTCGGGGTCACGGGCCGCCGGCGACCCTCAACGCCGCCGTCTCGCCCGCCCTCGCGCCCTGTCGGGGGCACGGGCCGCGGGCGACCCTCAACGCCGCCGTCTCGCCCGCCCTCGGGGCTCGGCGGGCAGTGCGAGCCGCTGAGGAAGCATCTGCGGGCGTCGTTGGGTTCGATTCGAGCGGATGGTGCCGGCGGGGGAGCTGGAGCGCTGCCGGCGCCGCTCTGCCCCGCGCGGTTCGGTCTCTCCTCCCCGGGCTGGCATCACGCGAGCTCAGAGGCGACGGCGGCGCCGCCCGCGGCCAGCAGCGGGCCGACGAGGGAAGCGAGGGCACCGACGCCGAGGGACGGCGCGCCAAAGCGATCGTCCTTGCGTCCGACCGCCTGCGAGGCGCCAGAGTCGAGCAGCTCGACGAGGTGCGCGAGCCCCGCGGAGAGGTCGTCGGCGCAGCCGCGCGCCTCGTCCGAGACGGCCGTCATGAAGAGACCGAGTGCCGGTGCGAGGCCAGAGAGGTCTGCGACCGCGCGAGCGATGGATGGAGAAAAGTCGTCGGCGATCTGGCTGCTCGCTGTGGGCGAGCCCGCGGCGGGGGGCGCGGCGCGGGACGCGGGCGCGACCGAGAGGGCGGACGCAGCCAGGCGCGCCGAGGGGGACGACGCGTCGGGGAGCGCGTCGGCGGCCGCCGACAGGGAGTTGGGTGTGCGGGTGACCGCGACGGGCGCAACCAGGGGCCGGCGCAGCTGGGCGCCGTCGACGCGCTGCCGCGGCGCGTGCGGCTCGGAAGGCTGGCGCATCCCCAGCGAGGCCTGTGGGGTGCCCGCCGAGGCCTGGCCGAGCATGGTCGAAAGCTGCTGCAGCGCATCGCGCTGGGCGACCGAGGACACGCCTCCGGACCGCGGAGTCTGCGCAGGCGTCTTCTGCGCGGCCGCCTTGGCGCCCGAGCCGCCTGGCTGCCCAAGCGGGAGCGGGAGGGGTCCGGGGACGCTGCCGGAGCGGTCGAGCGAAGTCTGGGCGGCGCCGCACGCCTGCTGGCGCGGCTCCATGGGCGTGCGCGCCATGTTGATGGGCCTGCGCAGCGCGATGGGGTGCGCGAGCGTGCGCGCCGAGGGCTGCGAGCTGGAAGGACCCGCCGAGGCGTCGGACGTGCCCGAGGCCGCCGGCCGATGCACGTGCGCGGCGTCGATCGACAAGCGAGCCGAGAGCGGCAGCGCGCCAGCCCGGGCGGCCGCGAGGGCGGCGGCGCGAGCGGCCGGCGAAGCGACAGCTGAGCTCGAGGAGGTGGTCCAGGAGGGTGCCTGGCACCCGAGAGACTGGAGGCGGAGCGCGGTGGGTGACGCTCCCGGGGAGGCGCCCCAGGTCATCTGGGTGGCGCCGTCGCCGAGCCAGGTCGGCGTGGAGATCTGGAGCGTCTCAGACGCGGATTGGCCCGAGGAGGGCACGGCACTGAGCGCAGCCGTGAGCCCCGAGGAGGTCCCTGCGCGGAGCGCAGCCGAGAGCCCCGAGGAGAGCTGCGAGGGGAGCACGGCGGAAATCCCGGACGAGGCGGGGGTCGACAGCGCAGCGGAGAGCCCCGAGGGGGGCCCCGAGGGCATCGCGGCGGAAAAGCCCGACGAGCGACCGGCCGAGGGAGCCGAGGAGGCGGGCCAAGGAGCGAGCGCGGCGGCGCGCACGGGCGTGGGGCGCTGCGTTGCGGCCGCACGGGAGCCCTGGGCAGCGGTCGTGCCGGCCGCGCCGGCAGTGTGGCGCAGCGCGGCGACGGCGGCGGCGACGGCGGCGCCGCGCTCGAGCTGCTGTCTGTGCGTCTCCGCGCCGGCGCGGGTGACGTCGAGGTCGTCGTCCAGCGCGGTCGCGAGGCGCGCGCGGGCGGCGTCGCGCCTCGCGACGTCGGCTGCTGCGATCGAGGCCTCAAGGAAGCCGTCCATTGCGGCGGCGTCTGAGCCTGGGATGCTGATTCCCGGGACGGCGTGCGCGAGCGTCGGCAGCGCCGAGGCGAGCGAGGCCGAGCGGATGGGAGCGGGCGCGAACGACCCGCGCGCCTGAAGGTGCGCCGCCGGGGCGTGCGCGTGCGCGAGAGGCGGGTGCGCGAGCGAGCCGAAGACGGTCGAGCCACGGCAGCCGCCGCCGGCCGCCGGCGACGGCTCGGCGTCCGGGCGATCGACGAGCATCGCGCGCGAACCGGCCTCGTCGTCCTCGCCGTCGTCCTCGCCGTCCTCGCCGCGGGGCGAGCCCCCCGCGGCGGCGGCGGCGGCGGCGGCCACGGCGGCCTTGGACTTGCGACGCCGCGCGTTGTGCTTGGTCAGCTTTTTCAGGCACGACCGGCGGCTGCCCACGAAGTCGTCCAGCAACTGAAAGTGGCCGCACTGCTGACAGAAGCGGATCTTGTTGCCCTCCGCCTCCAAGAATGGAGCCTCCAGGTGAGCGGGGCAGATCTGCAAAGGAGAGGGGAGGCGACGAGGAGGGGGGGGAAGGGGTCGGCGGAGAGCCGAGGAGGGGGGGGGGCGGGGGAGAGAGAGAGGAAGGAAGGGCGTGGAGCGGCGGGACGCCGAGGGCGGCGGCGGCGGCGGAAGAGGGCGCAACGTGGACAAGGGTAGAAAGGGTCGGGCGGGAGCCGCAGGAGGATCGCAGAGGCCCGCGCGGAGCGCGCCGGCTCCCGGACGACCCCACGTCGCGCGGCGCCGCGCAGCTCCGGCGACGTGCCCTCCCCCCCTCCCCCCCCGGAGGGTGTACGGCCGGCGCCTCGCGGCCGTACATTTCCCGGACCGACCCTGCGCGCCCCCCCCCCCGTCC
>PGFX01004038.1:0-10144 GCA_003612995.1 Prototheca bovis | reverse complement strand
CCCCCGCTCGGCGGCGAGCGGGAGGGGGCCGGGCGCGAGCGACGATCCCGCGCCCGGGGAGGGGCGCCCCGCCGACGCCGACGGCTCCTCTCGCGGCGCCGCGGCGCCCGCGGGCTCGCGCCCGCCGGCCTCGCGGGGCGTCCCGGTGCCGGCCTCGCGGCTGGGGTCGCGCCAGGCGTCGTGCTCTGGCCTCTCGGCGCCGGCGTCCGCGTCGGCCTCGACCTCGGCGTCGCCCGCGCTGCCCTCGCTGCTCGGCCGCTCCCCCCCGCGCGGCGCGGGGGCGGGCGCCGGCGGCGCGGCCGACCGCGGCCCCCTCCCGGCCGCCGAGTCGGCCGCGCCGCCGCGGGACTCGCGGGCCTCGTCTCTCGTCGCCTCGCGCGCGCCGTCGCGCGCCACCGTGGGCTCCATCGAGGCCGTCGGCGCCTGGGGCATCGAGTCCATCCAAGTCTCCCCCGCCGAGAGCGAGAGCGACGACGAGCCGCGCGAGGAGCAGGCGCGCGAGGAGCCGGGGCGTGGCTCCGGCGCTGGCGCGTCCGCGGACGGCGACGGGGGCCCGGGCGCGGCCCCGGGCGGCTCGCCCTCGGCGCCCGCCCCGGCCGCCGCCAAGGCCCCGTCGCCCTCCTCGTCCGTCACGTCGTCTCCCGCGCAGGGCGGCGCGCTTGGCGCCGCGGGGACGGCCGCCAAGGCCGCCGGGGGCGCGGCCCAGGGCGCCGGCGCCCCCGCCGCCGCGGCCTCCGCGGCCTCCGGCTCGCCGTCGTCGCGCCCCTCGTCGGCGGCGGAGGAGACGTCGGGCACGTCCGCCTCGGCGTCCGTCTCCACCGCCCTCTCGTCGGCATCGCTGTGCACCGCCGGCGAGTCGAAGAACGCCAGGAAGAAGAAGAAGAAAAAGGCCGCCGCCGCCGCAGCCGCCGCCGCCGCCGCCGCCGCCCTCGCGGCCGCCGCCGAGGGGTCGGCCGACGCCGCGAGCTCTGTGCGCGAGGAGGCCGCGCCGGCGCGGGGGGGCGCGGGGGCGGAGGAGGAGCGAGGGGAGGAGGCGCAGGCAGAGGGCGAGCGCGGGGGCGAGGAGGACGAGGGGAGGGCGCCCATCAAGGCAGAGCCGGCCGAGGGGAAGGCGCCCATCAGGGCAGAGCCGACCGAGGGGAGAGCGCCCATCAAGGCAGAGCCGGCCGAGGACGGCGCAGGCGGCGACGCCGAGGCCTGCGATGCCGCGGAGGATGCCGAGGCCGTTGACGCCGTTGATGCTCCCCTCGCGGATGGGCGTCGGATGCCCGACGACGATGCCGCACCCGATGGCGTCGAGTCGGCGCCCGAGGACGTCGAGTGGGCCCCGCAGGGCGCCGACCAAGCTCCGGAGGACGTCGAGTGGGCCCCGCAGGGCGCCGACCAAGCCCCGGAGGACGTCGAGCCAACTCTGGGGGGTGCCCCCCCCCCCTTTTCGCTCTCCTCGCCGTCTTCCCGGCGCCCCCTGGCGTCTGGCTTTGCGTCTCCAGGCGCCCGTCCCGTCTCGTCGTCGTCCGTGCCTTCGTTCTGCGCCTCGGACGACGACGACGACGACGACCCGGAGCTCGTGCGCATCGACCCCGTCCGCGACGGCTTCTTCCCCTCCCTCCCCCCGCGCGACGTCGACGCCGTGCCGCTCGACCTCGCCGAGGAAGGCTTCGAACACGTCGCCCCCGTCCCGCGACGGCAGCCCTGGGTGCCCTCGGGAGCGGGGGGCGCCGCCGGCGCCGGAGGGGCAGGCGCGGTGGCCGCCGCCGGCGCCGGAGGGGCAGGCGCGGGGGCGGCGGCCGCCGCCGCCGCCGCGTTCGCGGCCCCGCGCTCCGAGGCCGCCTGGCCCGCGGCGGGCGCCAACGGCGGCCCGCACGCACACGCGCACGCGCACGTGCACGCCCGCGCACCGCGCCGCCCGCCGCCGCGCCAGACGCCCACGGCCGCCGCCGCCGCCGCCGCGGGGCTCGACTGGCGCTCGGACGCCGCGGCCATCCGCGCCGCGCTCGGCGCGGCCAGCACCGCGCCCCTGCCGCGCGGGCCGACCGGCGTCAGGGACGGATGCCTCCTCGCCTACGAGGGCGTCGTGTTCGAGCTCGAAGGCTCCGGAAGGGTCGCCGCCCTCACGCTGTTCGCGACCTGAGGAAGAAATCGACCCCGCCTCCCGACACCCTTCCCCCTCCCACCTCCCCTCTCCCGTCTGGTGCCCCCTCGCGGGCTCTTTCCCCCTTCGCCCTTTATCTGGCGCCCCCTCGCCCGCCTCCGCCGATTCCGCCCACGTCCCAGCGCGCCCTTGCTTTCCAGCGTGTCCGATTTGCGTGTGTACATTCCCGAGCGCCCGAGCCGCGCGGGAGGACGCGTCCGCCCGAACGCGCTCCTCTCCCTCCGGGTCGCCCGCCTCCGCTCCCCTCCCCTGCCCCGTTCGCCATCGCGCCTCAAACGCCCCGTTCGCCAGCCCGCGCCCGCCCCCTCCGTCTCCCTCTCCTCGCTCGCGCCGTTCCGCCTTTTCCCCTCCGGCCGAGCCCGAGCGGGCCGCAGCGCGCACGAGAGCCCGGCTCCCTGTAACGCTATCCTTGCGTTTTCAGGTCACGCGATCCTCGTCGAACGAGCGACGCGCGCGGGCGATCGCCCGGCCGCGTTCTCCTCGGGGCGCCCGAGTCGCGGCGCCCCGGGCCGCAGGGGAAGCCGCGTCGATCCCTCCCACCCCTCTCCCGAGGCTGCGCAGGCGGGTTTGAACCGCGGGCGCTCGTGCGCGCGGCCCGCGGCCGCCTGGAACGCGTTCGTGGCTTCCGCGGCGCAGATACGGTCGGGGAGGGACGCGACGTCGGACGCCGACCGCAGACGGCGCCGCGCGCGCGCAGGAATTGCCCCTGCCAACGCGCCGCCGCGTCCCCGCGGGCTTCCGCGCCCCTTTCCGACGCCCTCGCCTCGCGCGCGCCGCGCCGCGCTCGGGGCAATCTCCCCGTCCTCGTTGTATTTTTTTGTTCGCGCGAGCCGAACGGGTCAAACGGGCCGCGGCCCGCCGCGCGGCCGCGGCGAGCGGGCGGATGGCGTCGGTCCGTCCCGCGGCGCGCCGCCGCACGCCCGTCCGTTTCGTTCTCCCCTCCTCCACTCCCTCCTTCAGGCCGCCCGCTTTTTTTCCCCCACAGCCTTCCCCTCCCACCCCCTCCCTCCCTCCCTCCCTCCCTCCTTGCAGGCACTGGCTGGCGTGCTCCCGGGGCTCCCCGGGGCGACCCCCGTCTCGGGCCTGGTCGCGCGCGTCGACGACGCGGCACCCTTCTCCTCCGCGTGGGACGAGGATGGTTTTGACTTCGTCGAAAGTGGTACCGAGGCCGAGAGGACGCCGCGCGTCGCTGGATTCGGGGCTTGGGAGCAGCCCTGGCAACCTCGCCGAGACGCCGCGCCCGACGCGGGCGCGCGCCTCCTCGCCCGCGTCGCGCGGCGGGCGACCCTTCGGTCCGCCTCCTCCTCTCCGTCGCCCTCCGCCTCGCCCGCGCCGCCCCCCGACGCGGGCGACCTCTCCGCGGCCCCCGCGCCCGGCCCGACGCCGTCCGGGTCGGTCTCCTCGGCCGTCCCCGCGGTGGCGTTCGTGCCAGAGTCGGTGGTCTGGCCGGGTGAGGACGTCGAGGTGACCGTCCTGGCCGCCCGCGGCGCGGTGGGCGCGGTGGCCTGGCGCCTCGAGGCTGCCACGGCCGCGGCCGCGGCCGTCGTCTGGCCCGGGGACGACGAGGGCCTGGTGTCCTTTGACGGTTCGAGCGACGCCGAGGACGCCGAGCTCGAGGAGGAGACGCTGCTGGGCGACGAGGGCGACGCCACCTCGTCCTCCGGCCTGCCCGCGCCGGGTCCCGAGGGCAACGGCGGGACCACCGCTGGGGCCTCCGCCGGGGCCTCGGCCAACCTGACCGCCAGCGTGCGGAAGCGCCTGGGCTACGACCCGACCTACTACACGCAGGCGCGCTCGGCGCGCGCGCGCGTCCGCTGGGCGCGCGTGCCGCCGACCGCCCAGTTCGAGTACGGCCTCTCGCTCACGCCCCTCTTTGCGGGCGGCCTCGGCAGCGCGCTCGACCAGCGTGGCGAGGTGGCCGCGCGGCTCTTCGGTGTCCCCCGAGGCACCTGCCCGCCGGGATCGGTGCGGCGAGCCGTCGCGGCGGCCGACGCCGACGCCGACGCCACCGACGCCTCCTCGCCGGGCGCCAACGCCGACGCCACGGCGCAGGAGGCGCCCGAGGGGCTGTCGGTGCGCGACGCGAACGGCGCGCTCGCGCCGCTCGAGCCCACTGCCGACGTCTCGTACGTCTCGAGCGGCGCCTCGAGCGACGTCTCGAGCGGCGCCTCGAGCGACGCCTCGAGCGACGCTGCGGCGCTCGCGGCCGCCGGCCTCGCGGCCTCGCCGGGCCCAAACGCCAACGCTGCCGCGGTCCTTCGGTCGCCCGGGGAGGCATCCGAGGCGGTGCTCTCGCTGGGTGGCTCATTGACCGCCAGGGAGGCGACAGTCTGCCTCGCGATCGAGGGGGCGGCGCGGTACGAAGCGGTGGCCACAGGCCTCGGGGGCTCTGGCGCGGAGCCTGTCCGCGTCGACGACCCCGAGGCCGTCTGCGGGAGCGCCCCGGCCGGTCTCGGTCTTTCCGCCTGGACGCTGCCGCTCGATCTCGGCACCAACGGCTTTTCGTTCGCGCCCGCCTCGGGGACGGCGACGGCCAGGGCGGCGGTCGCCTCGCCCGGCTCGTCACCCACGTCGTGGTCCTCCCCGTCGCTCGTCGGGTGCGCGTCGCAGGACGGCTGCGCGACCACGCTCGCCATCTCCGCGAACGGCAGCATCGTGGTCGTGCGCCAGGCAGAGGCGCCGGCGGCCGAGGCTGCCGAGGCGCCCGAGGGCGAGCTGGTCGTTGAGGCCGACCTTGGGTCATACGACAGGGCGTACGGCTCGCTGCACGCGGCTTCGCAGGCGGACCTCGACGACGCGGCCACCGCACCATCACTAGAGCGGAAGACGGACGTGTTTGACGACTTCGACGCGGACGGTGACGCCACGTCCGCGTCCGCGCCCGGGGACCTCTCCTCCCGCTTCGCTGGCGCGTCCGCGCCCCTCGGCGCGCCCTGGCCCGCCACGGAGCTCGAGGAGGAGTCGCTGCTGGACGAGGACGACGACGTGAGCCGTGAATGGGAGCTGCTCGCGGAAAGTGCCTCCGAGCTGTCCGCAATGCCCCCGGGGGCCGCCCCGGCGGCCGGCGCGCCGGAGGGCGCCCCGGCGGCCGGGCCCGCGGGCGAGCCGGTGACGGACGCGCAGGGCGGCGCGCGCGTCTACTCGCTCCAGCTCTCGCGGGTCGCGCCGCCGCGGCACGCGACCCTGCAGCGCCTCGAGGTGTCCACCTCGGCAGGCACGTTCGTGGCCTGCAGCGGCGCGGTTGACGATGACGGCGTCGTGCTCGGCGCCTCCCCGAGCCCGGCCGCGGACGGCTCCGACGCGACGCCGCGCTGTTCGCCGGGCGACCTGCCCACGCTGCGGCTTCCGAACGTGGTTCAGCGCGCGCGCATCTCGCCGCGAGCCGAGGCGGCCGCGGTCGCGGGCGTGCACGTCGAGGTCGCGGGGACCGCGCTGGGCTCTGCCTCTGGCACCTCGTTCTATGCGCTGCACCTCGAGGCCGGCGTCCTCGTGTCGCTGCCCGTCACCGTCGTCGCCGAGGACGGCATGACCTCGAACCAGTACACGCTGCGCCTGCGCCGCGAGGCCGCGGCCGCCGAGGCCGCGGACGGCGCCGGGTCGCCCGTGCCCATGACCGCGGCTGTCGCCGCCGAGGCCGCGTGGGAGGTGACGGCGCGCGACCCCGAGGTTGCGCCTTCGAACGACGCCTACTGCTCCGCGTGCCCGCGGGGTTGGATCTCCGTGACGACCAACGCCTCGCTGTGCGCGCTGTGTCCGCCGGGCTCGGTGGCCTCCTCGGCAGGCTCGTCCGCCTGCGACGCCTGTCCGTCCGGCACGTTTGCCGCGTTCTGGGGCTCGACGCGCTGCCGCCCGTGCCTCGCAGGGACGCATAGCTCCAGCGCCGGCTCGGCGCTCTGCACGCTGTGCCCCGACGGCACGGCCTCGATGGGCGACGGCGCGACAGCGTGTGGCTGGTCCTCGCCTTCGCCCTCGCCGGGGCTGTTGCCGCAGGCCGCCGGCGACCCAGACGTCCTCAGCGCTGCGCTGGTCGTTTCGTTCGGCGTCAGCATCCGCGGCGTCGACCCCACGCTGGCCGCGGCCGCCGCGGGCGTCGCGGGGTCGCTCGACGAGGTCGCCGCCGCCTTTCTGCGCGCCGACACCGCCAGCGCCTTTGGGATTCCGACGTCGTACGTGACCGTTTCGGCCGTGAGCGAGATGGACGACTCCGGGACGGCCGAGACGAACGCATCGGCGACGTCTTCCCCTGGCTTGCTGAGCGACTCCTCCCCTCCCTCTCCTGGCTCGCCGAGCGACTCTTCCCCTCCCCCCCCCTCCCCGTCCTCGGCTTCCCCGAGCTGGACCTCAGACTCGACCGGCGAGGCGCTCCAGGTGTCTTCACTGAGCGAGACCCCGTCGGCGCCAGGGCAGTCCCCGCCGGCGTCGCCCACCCGCCGCCTGCTCGACGCGTATGACGGCGTGGTCTCTCCTGTCGACGGGGGGTCGTCCACCGCATCCCGCACGCTGACCGCCAACGTGTCCGCGACGCTGAGCATCGAGCTGCCGTCGGACGCCTCGGACGAGGAGATCGAGGCAGCACTGGCGGTGCAGCGCCTATCGGCGGACGCGCAGCTCGCGTGGCTGGTGTCCGACCCCGACGCCTTTTTTGGGCGCACCACCGCCGCGCTCGGCGGGTCTGCGCGCGCGCAGAACGCCACGGCCGTGGAGATCCGGTCCTTTGCGCTGGGCCAGGACAACTCGCGCTGGGGGCTGCTCACGCCCGGGGTCTTCGGCATCGTCGCCGGCTGCGCGCTACTGGCCGCCGCGGCTGCGCGGGGCCCTCCGGGACGCTGGATCGCGGCCCGGGCTGCCAGGGCCGCGGCCGCGCCGGCTGCAGCGCCCGGCGCCGCGGGGGAGCCGCATCGCCGGGGACCGGGCATCCGGTGGCTCCGGGCGCGGCGGACGGGCGCGGACGCTGCCTCGGGCGCCGCCTCGACCACCGCGGCCGCCCCGACGCTGGTCGCGAGCCCACGCCCGGCGCCTCCGGGTCTCTTCGCGCCCCAGCTCCCAGACGCAGGGGTGCGCCCGCGATTCGTTGTCGACCTCGACAACCTGAGCCTCGAGTCGGGACTGCCGTCGCCGGGTGGCGCGGCGGCCTCGCGCCCCGAGTCCCCCTCGGGCGACAGGCGGAGCGCCCGAGCCTCCTGGTGGTGGGGCGCGGTCGAGGGGCACCCCGGCCTCTCGCCACCGAGGTCGTTCGCGCCCAGAGCGACGTCGCCCGCCCGCGCTGCGCGCACGGCTCCGCGGATGCGCATCGATGAGCAGGGAGCCGGCGCGGCCGGCGCCCCCGCTCCGGACGGCAGGCGAAGCGCGCGGTCGCCCGCTCGGCGCTGGTGGCTGCCCTCGGTCCGCCCTCTCTCGCGCGCGCTCGGTGCCGGGAGGCGCGGCGTCTACTCTGCGTGGGACGATGCGAGCGTGGGCTCGGCGGCGTCCTGATGCGCTCCTCGGCGACGGGCGCCCGCCGCTCACGACTCTCCCGCTGCCCCCGGATGCGCCCCGGCCTTTGTCCCCCCCTTGGACGCTTTGAACGCGCATCGCTGACGGTCGGAGCGTCTCCGTGCGGCTCTTCTGCATCTTGCTTGGTTCACACCTCACGTTTCATTTTTGTTTGTGCGCAGCTCGCATTCCGTACAGGGCACCGTGGTCCGTGCGTTTTGTCCCCCCCTTTTTCTTTTGTTTTTGTTTTGTTTCCCCTCGATTTCCAAGCGCTCCTGCGTCTCCACCGCGACAAAGGCGCCAACTGATCTGTCTCCCTTTCCTCTCGCCCAGGGCCTCCCGCCCGCACGTCCATTTCGTCCCGCCAACTCCCCTCGGAGCGCAGCGCACAGCCTCGGCTCCGGGCGCGCCACCCCCGCCCACGTTCCACTCCCGCGTCCAACCTTTCGCCCCAGCACCGCTGCGACTGTCTCCGCCTTCCTCAGACGCCGCGATGCTTCCCCTTGGCTGCGATCTCTCGTCGCAGGCGCCTTTGCCGCGTCTCCCCCTTTCGCTTCGCTTTTCGCCTCCTGCCCTTTTGCGCGGGCCGCCACGCTGCAACGGCGGGCGCACCCAATTCCAAAAGGCCCGGACGGAGCGCGCGCACGCGCTCCCAGCGCTGAAATCGCCGATCGGACTTTGCTGCTTGGAGTGGACGGAGAGAGAAGGAGGTGGGCGTTTCGATCGCACCGCGAGGGCGCCCGCGAGAAAAGGCCGCCCAACGGGCGGCTTTTTTTCGCCACGGGACGTCCGACGTCGCGTCGTCTCCCCGCCGCGCCCTCTCCCCGCTTCCTGGCTCCCTGCGCGCGCGCAGCTGCCGGCGCTCTAGCTCCGCGCACCCCTCGCCGCCATCGCCGCGCGCTCCGCTCGTCGGTTCTCTTTGCGAGCGAGCTGTCGATCCGGACACGCCCGTTTGTAGCTACAGCGTGCGCGAGTTCGTGACCGTTGCACGCTCGCCGCCGACGCGTTGGCGTCCGTCCCTGCCCCCCCCGCCGCCGGACGCCCGCGCGCCCCTCGTCGACCGGCGGCGAGTACCCGTCCTCGGTTTCGGGACACCTGTCCCGCGCGGACGCGGACGCGGACGCGGCCGCGTCCGCGCGGCGCGCCCGCGCGATCGACGTCGCCTCGAAGTCGCGACAACGAACGCGAGCTCGCAGGTCGCCGACCATCGCGCGGTTCCGCGCGCAGCTTCGTCCGAGACCCGAGCAGTCGCGCGCTCGCTCCCGGTCTTTGCGCCCGTGACGGGCGGGTCGGTCGGGCGGCGGAGGGCGTGGACCCGGGAGATCGGACGGGGAGACGAAAGGAGGCCCGCTTCGATCTGGCATCGTGTGCATTGAATCAGAAGTTTTTTTTCGAACATTTGCGCGCTGCACACCCGCCGACCGAGTTGCCGTTTCGCCCCGAGCGACAGACGGCGGGCATCGCGCGCAACGGCGGGCGCGCGGCGGCTTTGTGGAAAGCGCGCAAACGGGCCCTCGGAGACCGCGCGCGCCACGGGACGGGGGGTGGAGATGGCTTGGGGCCGGCGGGCTGCGGGGCCAGACTGGGCGCCAGTTTAAGGGCGTCCTCGGTCACCATGGCGACTCCACGCGGCGTGGCCTTTGCGGTCACGCTCGCTTCGTTGCTTTTCTGCTCCACACCGGTGCGCGACGCGGCCCGCGCAGCGGCGCTCGGGACGGTCCAGCGCGCGGCACCTCGGTTCGACGCAGGGCCGCGCGTCGCGGCCCCTACGCGCGAGACGATGGCTTCATAAACGCAAAAAAAGTACATCTGCGTGTTGCGCGATTTGTCCGCGCGATGGCGACGCTGTGGCGCCGCTTTCGCCCCCCCCCCCCCCTCCGCCCACCCGAGCTCTGCCCACCTCGCCGTTCCCCCTTTTCCTTCCGCCCGTGCGTCACAGATCGCCTCAGCCCGCAGATTTTCGTGGCGCTCTCTCGTCGACCTGCAAGGGTGAGCCTTTTTCTCCCGTATAGTTCGCCGCGCGGACAACCCGCAACGTCCGCGTCCGCGTCGAGAGTCGCCTCGGCGCCCCCTCGCCGGTCGCGCGACCGCCGGCGGCTCGAGCAGCCGCAAGCGCGGGCGGCGCGCGTTGACGGTTGGGGGGCGGGGGGCGCGTGGGAAGCGGTGGGAAGGGGACAAAGCTCTGACTCCGCGCTGCGACGCGTTCACCGCATACAAATTCGATTGGGACGTTTGGGTAGGTGTGCTTTGGTGAGCGCGGACCGCGCGCGCTAGCGTTCGTGCGGGCTGTTGGGCGACGCCCCGGGTCCGCACGTACGAGGGTGGGTGGGTGGTGCGGCGCGAGGGCGAGGGGAAGGAAAGCTGGCCGGGAGGACGTTCGCTGGCCGGAGGCGGGGGGGGGGGGGGGCGAGCGGATGCGGCGGCGAGGAAAAGGGCGTCTGCGGCGAGCGAAAAAGCGACGAGAAAAAAAGGTCGCGGACTGTAGGCGCGGAGACTGGAGGGCAGGGGGCGGAGAAAAAG
>PGFX01004037.1:0-10151 GCA_003612995.1 Prototheca bovis | reverse complement strand
CCACCCCCCCCCCCCCCCCCCCCCCCCCCTCATCGACCGCAACGGCGCGCCCGCCTCCCGCCCGCGCGCCTGCCCCTCGACGCGTTTCCAACGCCCGCTTGCCTTTCGAGCTGTCCTGAACGCCCCTTTGACTCGCCGTTAGATGGCCCCGTTGGGCGACGCCTCGAGGATGGTTACAGTGCGCCGCGCGGCGCGGGAAAAGGGGGGCGCGGTCCGTGGGCGGCGGGGCCAGCGCGAGCGCGGGTTCTCGGAATCGCTCGCGCCCGATCCGCCGGCGGTCGGGTTTGGGGCGCCCGCGTGCCCGCTTAGGCCTTCTTCTGCGCATCGCGCACCGTCTCCTTGGCGCGGTTGGCGGCCTCCTCCGTCTTCTCGGAGGCCACGTTGCCGGCCTTCTCGACCGTCTCGGACGCGCGGTTGTAGGCAGACTTGGCGCCTTCGACGACGCGGTCCTTGAGCTTCTCGGCGCCCGAGGCCACGTCCTCGGCGAGGCCTTTGGCGGTCTTGGTTGCCTCCGAGGCGGCGTTCTCGATCTTCTGGCCCGCGGTGGACAGGGCGCGCTTGGCCGGCGAGCCCGCGCGGGCGACGGCGAGCGAGCGGCTGAACATGGCGGTGGGCCTGGCGTGCGCGGGGAGCGGGTGCGGTCGGCTCGACGCGGCGATCTGGATCCGCATGCGACGGCGCAAAGGGGTCTGCGCGGACGGAGTGACACGGAGCGGGGCGGATCGGGGGCGGGGAAAGTTCGCGCAGAGGGCGTCGAACAGCGTTCGCGAGCGCGCAGGCGCAGAGAACTTGTGCCGCCCGCGCGCGGCTGCCGCGCGGCGCGCCGGTCCGGGGACGCGTGCCGGGGCGCCCCTCCTTCCCCTCCCCTTCCTTCCGCCTCGCTCCACCGGCGACCCCTGCCGCGGCGGCGGCCCCCGGAACCTCCGCGCCGGAACCCCGCCCGAGCGCAGTCGCGTCGCCCGGACGGTCCGGGCGCCGGCCGCGCGGGGCGCGGGCGCGCGGGCTCGCGCGCCCGCGCGCTCCGCTGCCTCGCGAGGCCGTCCCCCCCGCACCGCAATTCCCAATGGTCGTACGCGCCGAGCTGGCCGATCGGAGCCCGCGTGGTTGCTGGGCACCTTCCCCGCACGTCCCGGTCACGGTGCGGGAATCGGGCGCGGGAACGGTCCCGCGCCGGGCTCCCGCAACGCGCGCGCTCGGTCGGGAACGAGCATAAACCGGGGCCACCGCGCGGTCTGGGCATCGTTTTCTTATCTGTGGATTCTCATCTTCAGCCCAGAGCTCTTCTCGACCTCCCCGTCGCACCTCCCCCCACCATGTCTGGATCCTCGAAGACCATCGGCGAGCAGCTCGGCGACGCCGTGCAGTCCGCCAAGGAGTCGATCGGCCTCGGCCAGAACAAGTCGGCCGAGCAGCAGGGCAAGGAGGCGTTCAACGCCGGCTCCGAGAAGGCCACCGAGCTGAAGCACTCTGCGCAGGAGGGCATCGACAAGGCCAAGAACACCCTGGACGAGAAGCTCTCGTGATTTTCCTGCTCTCCCTCCCCCCTTCCCCCCTTTCGCTCCGCTCGACGCTGAGCCCGCCCGCCCGGTCGCTCGATCGGGCGCCGCGCCCGCGCGCTTTTTGTAAGCTTTACGCGCGATGGAATTGTGCAGAGAGAGAGAGATCGGGAGCGGCCGCGAGGCGGGGCGACGGGCGGAGCGCGCCGCGTCTGCAGGATCTGGGGCCGCGCGCCCCTGCCAATGGGGCAGCGATTGCGAAGGCGCCGCGAAGTTGCGTTTCGTGCCGGCGGCCGGCCGGCCGGCCGGCCGCGGGAGGGTGGATGGGGAGCGCTAGGTCGGGGCGGAGCGCGCTCGCGGGCGGGCTCGCCGCACCCACGCGGGCGGGGCGCCGTCCGCCTTCCGCTCGCTCCCCGCTTTGTGCGTCGTCGATATTGCCCGCCGGTGACGCGAGTCCACGCGCCGGCGAGCGGCGGAGGAAGGACGGGGAAACGGCGGCCCTCCTCCGCGCGGCGCGGTCTCCTAGCCGCGTTCCGGACCCACGGTGGAGCCGCCGGGAAGCTGCGTTCGTGGCCCACGAATCGCGGTACGCTCGCGAAGGCGTCGCGCGGGCCGGGTACGAGATCTGCGGCGCGGGGGGGTACGGCGCCGCGCCGGTGCGAGATTCGCGCGGCGTCGTTTCGGCGGAGGCAGCGGGGCAAAGTGTCGGCGACGCGCGGACCAAGCGCGGCGTCCCGCTCACCCGCCCCGCCCCGTCCCGCGCCGCGGCAGACGCCGCGACCGCCGCTTTCCGCGCCCCTCGCGCCGCCCCGAGTGGCCCTTACGCTCCCCGTCGCCCTCAGACCGAGCTCCCCTGGAGTCGCCCGTTCGGTTCGATGCGGCGGCTCGCGAGAGCGGGCGCCTGCGGTCGAGCGGGCGCGCGCAGTCCAAACGCGGCGGAGAGGCCCTCGGGCGTGGAGCGAGCCGTCCCCCCCCCTTTCCCCTCCCCCTGCGTCGGTCCCCATCAAGGCTCGCGGCTCGGTCGCGATCGGGAATCCGCCCCGCCCCGCCCCGCCGCTCCGCCGGCGCAGACCCCCAACAGCGCGTTCATCTCGCAAAGCCGACGGAGGGGCCTCGCGGGGCGAACGCGCGCCGCGCCGCGCGAGCGAGGCGGCCGGCTGCCTGCAAGCGCATCGCAGACCCCTTTCGGCCGGGCCCCAACGAGGGAGCGCCGTCTGCATCCTCGCCAAAGGGTCCTTTGCCGTCTGCACGTGGGCACTTGTCGAGATGTCGTTTTGCGCCGACGGTCGCTGCCTCCCCCCCTCCGCGTTCTGGTGCTTTTTGCCCGTTCGCTCGTCGACCGTCCGCCTCTCTCGCCCGCGGTGCCGGCGGCGACGACCGCGCGCGGGCGGCCGTGCCACCCTGTCGGTCTCAATGGCGCCGCCGTCCTTTTCCCCACTTTTCTTCTCCGCTTCCACGCATTGATCGCCTGACCTCGGACCAGCTCCGCCCGCGCGGGCCTGCCCGTCCGACCGTCGAACGCTTTTCCCCGCGCCCGCTCGATTGCACGCTCCGCCCCCCCAGCCCGCCCCACGTCCTCCCCGCCGTTCCGGCCTCGTCAGCCCACCCCACGTCTTCCCTGCCGTTCCGGCCCCGTCAGAGTGTCCTTCTCCGCGAGCGGGATAGGATCGACGTGCACATGGGAGCCGCGGACGCAGGCAAACTGCAACCGGCCTCACGCGAGCTCCGTCCCCGCCCCCCTCACACCTCCCCCTTCCCCCAGGCGGCCGGCCGCCCTCCTCCCCCCCTCCCCCCCGATCTCTTCTCCGGCTCGCCCGGCCCTCCGCCGGCTCCGCCCCCCTTCCCCGGCTCGCCCAGCCCGCGCGGTTCGTTCCCACCTTCTCGGCACCTTCCCCCCACCTTCCCGGCTGGCCGGCCCACCCGCCTGCTCGCCTTCCCCCCCCTCCTCCCTCTCCACCGTCCTCCTCGGCTCGCCTGACCGGCCCGGTCTCCTCTCGGCCCTTGCTCGCCCGCACACGGCGCACTTTGCCCGACCGCCCGCGAGCGCTCGCGCAGCGCCCGGCGCCCTTTTGCTCGTCCGCGCGGCGCGCGCACGCTCGGGACTGCCGGATCCGCGGTCCCGGCAGCGCCCGAAACCCAAGCATCGCGGGCGATCGGGGAAGCGGACCGTCCAGCGCGTGGCGCACGGGGCTTTCCCCCCTCGTCCTCGTTCGCTCCAAGGGCTCGACGAGACCCGCCGGCCCGGCGCGATCCGTAGAACACTCTCCGCTTCCCCCCGGACGAGTCGCCGCGGGGTCGAGACCCGGCGCAGCCGCCTCCCGGTCTCGTCGTGCGTCGATGCGCCGCGAAAGGGCATGACAGCGGCGTCGGGCGACGGTCGGATCCGCGGCGACTCTCCCCGGGGCCTCGTTCCGCTTCGCGCGGTCCCGTGACCTGGGCGCCACGCGCACGCGATGGGGTGGCCGGCCCCCGCGCGCGCGCACCGCGTCGCCCCGCGCTGGGCTTCGCGCCAAACAAACCCCGGCGGAAGGGTGTGTGGGTGCCTTTTCCCTCGCCATTTTTGCGCGCTTTCTCTCCCTCCGCCTCCGTCCGCCGCGATCCCTCGCGCCCCTCCCCTTTCGGCCTCGACCGCGTCTCCTCGCCGCCCGACCCCTCCTCCCGCCGCTCGCGCGTCTCGCTCCGCGCCGCGCTCGTCTTCTCCCCCCTCGCCTTCCCCCTCCCTCTCCCTCCCCCCCCCAACTCCCCCCCCCCCCCTCCCCCGCCCCGCGCCCCCCTTCGCACCCCGATTCGGGCCTCGACCAGCGGAGGTCGGAGAACCGCGTCGAACAGACAAGAGAGCCAAAACCCAGTCGATCCAAGATGAGCGGATCGTCCAAGAGCATCGGCGAGCTCGCCCAGCAGGCTCTGTCCTCGGCCCAGGACACCATCTCCAAGTTTTCGAACAAGAGCGAGGGGACGACGGCCGAGGGCGCGACCGCCGAGGGCGCCAAGAGCTCGTCGTCGGAGAAGATCGAGAAGCTGAAGGAGCAGGCCACGGAGGCATACGAGCACGCCAAGGAGCGCCTCGACAAGTACTTTGACGCCGAGGGCAAGGACGCCAAGGAGACTCTCCAGGCCGGCGACTCGGCCTCCAAGGACCGTCTCGGCAAGCTCAAGGAGCAGGCGGCCGGCGTCTACCACACCGCGACCGACAAGATCGACGCTCTGTTGGCCAAGTCGGGCACGGCCGCCAAGGAGGGCGCTGAGCAGGGGGCTTCGGCCGCCGAGCAGGCCACCAAGGGCGTCGAGGATGGCGCCGCCAAGGCCGCCGCCCAGCTCAGCGGCAGCGCAAAGGCCACCAACTGAGCAGCCCTCCTCGGCGGCGCCGCCGTGGCCGCCAACCGAGCAGCCCTCCTCGGCGGCGCCGCCGTGCATCTTCCCGCTCTCTCTGATCCTACTCGCGCGCCTTCGAGACGTTGTGGGCGACGGGGGTGGCTGTCGCTGCGGCAGAGGGGCGGCCCTGAGCGGGAGCGTGGAGGGGCGGGGGCGCGCGCCGCGGCACCTTCCGTTCGCGCGGTCGGCGTGGCGCGTCCCGTGGATCCGGACGCCAGGTCGTGCTCGACGCGCGCTGACCGCGCGCGTCGAGCCCCATGCGGTCGGCAGTTCGCGCCAGAGGTGCGGCTGTCGGCGCCCCACGCTCCCTCACCGCCCCTGCGCTTCCCCCGTCTTTTTTGCGAGCCCGAGGGGATGCAGCCGGGAGTGTAACTGTGATTCGCATCCGCGACCTCGCAAGCGGCGGGAGGGGGGACGCGGGAAAAGTAGCTCGAGCGGTGCGCGCGCTCGAGCGAGGCGACGGGCAAGACGCCCCGGCGGAGGGGCAGGCGCGAGCGCAGGAGCTGGGGGCGCGCCGCGAGGCGAGCCCGAAAGACCCTCGAGCGTGGAGCGAGGGCCTCTCGGGCGCGCCCCTTGCGCGCCGCGATCGACGGAACGCTGCCCTCGGGACTCGCGGCACCCGCCGCGGTCGCGGAAGCGTCCTCCCGCCCGCGGCGGTGGCGCGGCGCGGAAAGGGGGGCGACGGGGCCTGCGGCGCAGATCCGACGCGTTGCAGGTGGAACGTCGCCTGCTGTCCGCGCCGCGAGGTGGTCAGTTCGGTTGGATGCGTGCCGAGCCGCAGCGCATCGATCGAGACGGCTTCGCCGCCGGGCTGATGGTGTAGGGGTTATCACGTTCGCTTAGGGTGCGAGAGGTCCCGAGTTCGATTCTCGGTTAGCCCCGATCGTCCTTTTTGCCTCCCGGAACGCTGCCGGCTGTCGGCGCCGGCGCCCCCCCTGACGTGGCCACTCGCGGCTCTCCTCCGTCCCCAGCCTGGGGCCGCGACCTGGTGTCTCCTCCGCCCCCAGCCTGGCGCCGCGACCTGGTGTCTCCTCCGCCCCAAGCCTGGCGCCGCGACCTGGTGTCTCCTCCGCCCCAAGCCTGGCGCCGCGACCCGCAGCTCCCTCTGCCCCCCGCGCCCCGCGTCCCGCGTCCCACGTCTCGCTCCCCCGCCTCTCGCGCCTCTTCCTCCTCCCCCCCCCCGCATTCGACGCACGCCGCGCCGGATGAGAAGTCGCCCTCCGATCGAAAGACCCAACGTCGGACGCGATCGGGCACGCGGCAGAGAGGGGCTCCCCGAGTCGGCGGGCGGCGCGGCCGAAGCCGAAAGGCGAGCGGGAGCGCGCACCGACGTGCGGGCTGGGCGCGTCCCACCGCCGGCTGCTCGAGAGCTTCGCGGAAGCGCTGCATCGCCGGCCCGCGCGAGCTTTCGACCCGAAGGGTCCAGAAACCGCATTGCAACCCAGAACGGCGGGCGCCGGAAACGGCGCCATCTCCCACTTGGCTCTCAAGGAAGTGGAGGCAGCGAGTGGAAACAGAGAGCGGAAGGAGGAGCGAGGCTGGAGAACGTGGGGGGGAGGGAGGCGTGAAATGTTTTAAAAACCGGAACGAAACTGCAACCGGACGGTTCGTCGCACTGCGAGCGATAGCGGCCGGCGCATGCTGTTCACCGCATCTCTTGTTTGTGGTGCTGATGTCATGTGACAAACCGTGGGATTGTTTTTTTTCGAACCATCGTCCTTCCGGCCCTTCCGATCTGTCTCTCCAAATGATACGCCTTATCATCAGATACAATGCGACGAGGATGGCAAACGTCGTATCGGTGGCGGGTGGGTTCGAGGGCGGCAGATAAATGGTCAATGAAATGCGGTCGCGTGGGCGCCAAGCGCCTGATCAAGTGTGCGAGTTAGGGATTGTCAATACGGTCTGCAGTGTTTTCACAGTGCATCTGCGAGGAGTTGCCCTCTGCGCACCGGGTGGCAACGACCACCGCGTCGCAGCTCGGAAGCCGAGCTCGGTGCATACGCCGCGGTGCTTGAAAGAGCCCGGCGTTGGTGGAAAGCAACGTCACGAGTCTTCGTCGGCGACGGCCGTTTTCTCGGGGGCACAGGCGATGACGGAGGAGTGGAGACGCGCGGGACGTCCGAGCAGAAAGCGGAGGCGTTCTTGGAGGCACCAATACCGGGTGATGCAGGTTGGTCGTCGGCAGTGCTGGACGTCGACGCCTCGCGCAAACCTCTGGCATCGCTCGCTCTCTCCTCAAGCCTGACTTGATGCTCCGGGCTCTTCCCGCGCGCCGACGTGAGGTCGACCATCTCGCTGCGTTCCTCCCTCTTCGGTTCGGTAGCCATCGTGTCTCTGGACGCGAGGCGTGCCGAACGGCGAGGGGCCGTCGTCGAAGCCGGAGCTTTCGCGCGCCCGCAAGCACCTCCCACTGCAACGGGTGGATGCACATTCCCTGCTGCAGGGAGGTGCCTGCAAGCGTCCGTCCGTGGCTTCACCGCAGCGCGTGTTCTTGGCGCGTTCTTTGACCCATTCTCACGGCAGGAGACTTCTTCGTCCCCTGCGTACCACCTCGGTCGAACCGGTCCGTCCGCGGGGTCGGGTGTCAAGATGGAGGCAAGATCGTCCTCGGCATCGAGCGGCTGGAGCTGCTCACCGCTCGCGGCAGCCTCGATGGCCTTCAGCGCGCCGAGCATCCCCGTCGGCATCTGAGCGCCATCCACGTGGCCCTGTCGTCCGGCGCGGACGTCCTCGACGTGCGCTTGGGGCTTCGTCGCGCCTTTGACGGCCGGCACCGGGTCGCTTGCCCAACGTCCTCGCCCCACGACGCGGAAGACGTAGGCCGTGAAGCTGCGGCCGCTTCCTGACATCGAGACGGAAAAGCTGTCGACGCAGGAGAGCTGCGGAAAGCACCATTCAAGCGTCATGGCTTGCTCGGGGGTCTTGGAACGGATGGCGCGCTGCACGACCGCGACCGCCTCGAGGGTCTCGCAGGAGGCAGCGAGGCGGCCGAAGGCGCGGCGCGCATCGACGGGAATGCCCTCCCAGAACGAGTACGCGTGCGTGGTCCCCGAGGGAAGAGAGTCCAGGGACAGCAGGTCTGCGCATCGAACCGCCGGCGCCGCGAGACGGACCGCCAGCGGCGGTGGGGATGGTGCCGCGGGCGAGGAGGCTGCGGGTCCAAACCCGCCCCGCTCGTCGCACCGTGCGCCGTTCGGCTCGGTTCCGGACCCGCCGGTCGCGTCGGCGTCGCTCTCACCCTCGTCTTCGCTTTCTTCGGCACGGACGAGTCCCTTCTTTCTGAGTCGCGTGCAGACGCGCTCGACAAAGGCCTCGGCCTTGATCACTTTGATGCTGTCTACCTCGATGCCGACCGTCTTGCGAACGCCGGGTACGATCGCGGCGTGCAGCAGCGGCCGCGCCAGGCCGGCGCCGATGTCCACGAGGCACGACGACGGGCCAAGGTCGCACCGGGTCGTCAGCGAAGCGAGCACCTTGGCCATGCCCGAGCGACCGATCGAGCCGTACAGGCCCTCGACGCCTTCGCCGCCGCCCAGGGCGTTCTGGAGGAGAAAAGGGCGAGGGGCGCGCGGCGGCGCGGCACACGTTGAGGCGTGAGGGCGGGGCGGCGAACCGGCAGGCGGCGCGGCGGAGAGGCGTAGTCGCGTACCCGCGCCATCTCAGGCGCGCCGCGGGGCCGCCCAGATCGGCCGCTCGCCTCGCCCCTCTCCCCGCGCACGAACCGCGCTCTCCGAGTGTGCTGACGCGCGGGTCGCGGCGCCGTCCGAGACCGCATCCGACGCACCTCGACCGCTTGCATTGCCGAGTACAGGGCACGGAGCTGCGCATCGCGCAGCGGCGCGGCCGTTGCGGCTCGCTGCGGCATTGCGCGCGGAGAGCCGTTGGGGGGCGGGGGGGAGAGGAGGAGAGGGGCGAGAGGAGCGCGAAGCGACGCGCGCGGGGGGCTCTGAAAACGGCGCAGACGCTCGCGTCGTCCGGTGCCTCGTGGGCGATGCGTCGACGGAGGTTGCGACGTGTCGCGGTCGGCGTGGGGCGAAAGCCGCTCCGCCGCGAGGCGCCTCCCGCGCGCGCTGGTCGGCGCGCGCGGTTTGAATCGCGGGCGCGCGGGAAATGGCGCGAGCGCGCGGACGGGGCTGCTCGACGTGGTCGTCCTTGCCTCCCTTTTCGGTGCTTTTTGCCCCCCTTTTTGCTGCGGCCGACTGCGCTGAGCGTCTGCGAACGGTCGTCACGGGGGGCGCGTTTTTCTGTCGCGAACGCCGGGCGTGGTGGGCTCTGCGCTTCGGCGGCTCTGCGGAAAGCGGCTCGATTTGTGTCTAGGCAGGGACTTGGTGGCGAGTCGGGGTCGGCCTCGGCCCGCCGCCGGGCGCTGAGGGGGCGCCGGGGGCGGGGGTGGGGGCCGACCGGTCGCGGCCGGCGGCGAGGATCGACCGGGGGGGCAGCCGGCGGCCGAAGACCGCCGGCTTGGGAAGGCCGAGGAGCGCGTTCGTGCCGACGGCCCTCTGGTCGCGGGCGGCGTTGACGTCGCGCTGCCAGACGCCGCCGCACGCCGCGCAGCGCAGCGTCTCGTGGGGGTTGGCGGCCTCTTCGACGCGCCCTAGGTGCCGGAACGCGCCGCAGCGCGAGAAGATCTGCGACGTGTTGCGCTCAGGGTCGAAAAATCCGTGCAGCCCGTGCTTGCTGAGCATGCATCGCAGCAGCGCTGTCGAGCCCGGGGCGCGCGGGTGGCCGCCGATCGGGCTGTTGGGCAAGCGGGAGCGGTCGCCCATGGCGACGACGATCCGCCCGCGCCCCCCGCACTTTCGAGCCATCTCCTCCGCCCATCGGTCCAGCGCGCGCTCGCGGGAGCTGCGGATCGAGATCCACAGCGCCAGGCGGAGGTCGCTGCCCAGCACGCGCTGCACACCCTGGTCGTATGGCGCTTAGGGTGTGAGGCGCACACCGACTGCTCGATCATCCGTGCTTTGCGCGACGGTGCCGAGGCGTGCAGGCGCGGGGGCGTCGCCAGTTCCGGGGGCTGGAGGGGCGCCGACGTCCGCGGCGACGGCCGCGGACGTCGGCGTGGCTTTGGCTTGCGAAGGCGACGTGCCGTTTCGCCCGGGGCCCCGGCCTCACCGCTTCCTGACGCCCCCCCTTTGCCCTTTCCGCCCTCCCCCCCCTCCCACCTTCCCTTCCCTCCTTCCGCCCTCCCCGCCCCCTTTCCCCCCTTCCCTCCCCCTCCTCCGCGTCTCCCCCTCCTCCCCTTTTCTCCTCGCCCGCACCGCCGCTTGCACCACAGCCTCC